>JAGDQP010000031.1:226560-242003 GCA_022664845.1 Lepisma saccharinum
AAGAAAGGAAAGGAAATAAGGAAGAAAAATTAAAGAAAGGGAAGGAAGAAAAATTAAAGAAAGGGAAGGAAATAAAGAAGAAAGTAATTAAGAAGAGAAGAAATGAAAGGAAGAGAGAAAGCAAGAAAGGAATGAAGGAAAAATAAAGAAAGAAATGCATTACTGGAAGAAAGAAAGGAGATACAAAAGAAACGAGTGAATAGAAGAAAGAAAGAAAGAAAGAACGAGCGAAAGGAAATAAAAAAAGAAAAGCAGGAATATGAAATGAAAAAGTGAGTGAGAGAAGAAAGAAGAGAAAGATTAACTATGGCCTCTCCTCCCCAATAAATCCCATCGATAGAACAGAAGGACAGGAGTCACAAACAGTTGAAACTGGAATTTTTATGAGTTTCTAAAAGACAGCGACTCTCTCGTTACTTGGGAACAGAACCAGAAGGAAGGAAGCAAGCAAAGGTAGAAAGAAAAGAAGGTGAAAAACGCACAAAAGCAGTTTATCCATTCTGAGTGTATGAAGCTTGGCAGACGAAGGACTTGTTTTGCTGGAAGATGAAGTTATTAACGCGAGCCGGTCATGGAAAGCGGTGGTGGTCGTGCTATTAGCACCTTGGCGCCCGGGGCGTTTTGTCGGCTCTCTTTCATCTTGCGAGGCCTCTTGCTGGCCTAACCAGCAGGTTTTTTTCGGGGGCGGAATCTTCACACCCTCCATCCCCTAAGGGCCATCACGTAGAGAGCCGGCGTCTGTCGGCTGCAACTTTACATGGAAAGAAGAGAATAGTAACAGCGGAAAGAATATACCGACCATCTCAAACAACTTATACATCTGCATATGTTATACATGCAAAGGTGTTGGCGCGATGTGTTAAAAATTACCAAAATAAACTCATATAAATGGGAAAACCTTTCTAGATTTCTTACTGCAGAATAATTACGAGACTATATATCTAAATATTTCTTCAAATACATAAAAAGAACGTACATATAGGAAAATATTACACTAACAGTAAACACGATAAATTTAGTAGAATGTAAGTTTGAAGTGTTGAATCGCAACACTAAATTCATAAACAACTGTCAAGCAATAGGCCCCTGAAATTAATGTGTATAACTCTGGAACTATTCAAAATGATGACAACAAAATGAATTAGGACGTAGACCCAGCCAGCACGGTAAAATCGTTGTTAAAAAGGAAGTCGATTACATTTGAATCCTAGTCAAGGCAAATATCGTCACTGAGGTTTTCCATGTATCTTCTAAACTCAATCAAACTTAATGCCGGAAGTCGTCACCAAGAGACGTCATCTATCAGATTGAGAACGAGCTTGAGCTTCAAAAATCTTACTATAAACTAAAAATATATTAATCTCAAATATTTTCTCCTCTTTGGGCCTAGAAATAGAAGTTGAAGGCATCATTTTAAAAATAGATGTTGGACTCTCTCAAATTTCTTACAATAATCTTCACAACTACCTTTGCTCTATTATAAAAATAAAAAGATGTTACAAGGGAAATGGCAAAAAGATTTCTAGCCGGGAGTCGAACCTGAATCTGAATTCATACTTTACGTATGTATGCATTTAGCGTATACTTCTTGAGAATATGAACCGAGCCGTCGTAGCTCAGTGGTAGAGCGTTGGCGTAGCTTTCGGGAGGTCGTGGATTCGATTCCAGCGGCCGACCATCATGACAAAGGTTTTTCCTCAGTCACACCAGGCAAATGCCGGGATGGTACCTTCAACATAGGCCCTGGCCGACTCCTTTCCCCTCCCCTATTTTGACGTGAGCGTCAGATGCTTAAAGGCCATAAATAAAATGCAAAAATTTCAAAAGAATTTTGAGAATACGAAAAGGACAATCGCAAAATGAATTGTATTTTTAGCTTTTCGGTATCTTTGGTTCATGCTGGGATAACGCACGGGGGCAGGATGTGGAATGAGAATCCGGCCCTATTTTGAAAATAACCGGATGTGATTGAGGAATATTCCATGGAAAAGCTTCAGTCAGGCCGAAGCCAACGTTCAACCACTGAACTACGACCGATCTGTAAATATTTCGAAGAATACCCCGAAATAACACGTCTTCCAAGAATATACTGATCATATCGTCAGCATACGCGCCTATTTAGATATTTGTAGAATGTTCTAATCGTAGCTTATATCTAGAACATGCCTCTACTATTTATGTTAAGGAAAGTTTAGAGCAGCCAATGAAACAATCAGAAACTAGGACTTTTCTCAAATCAGGTCAGGATTTTGAAATTCATCAGTATTCTGCAAAAAGTAGATTTACGTTGTAAGAATTTTTTTGGATTTTATGGCATGCTCCCCACATTTATCTAAGATATATCTCCACATACATACCTATAAACGAAATACATGTTAAAGCAAAGTATATGCATTAAGAAAGCAGATTAAAGGTAATGTCTATGTTTATCTCATACGGAATGTTGATTCTTTGACAATGAAATTGTTAGATGGTAAAAATCCCTCATAAACGTTGCTCAAATCTATATATTGGGTAAAAATTTTGATTGCGATTTTCTAAATCGACATGTCTTACGAAGTCGAGATTGTGAGGTTTTTTTTTTTTTTTTTTTTTTTTTGTAACGATGCCTCGTTTTATTGGGTGTTTTAAAGTTCAAAATTCCGCAAGTTTCGACATTTCTTTAAAGGATTTTTTTTTCCCCTGTTTGAGTTTGCACGAGTGACCTTTCAATTTTTAAATGCCACTTTTTTAAAAAAACACCCTGTATATTGAACTTGGAACCTCACTTTTTCTAAACCCTGTAAAATTCTTCCGTTTGACGAAAAATAAAGACGCTCACCTGATTAAAATCGTTGACTGCCAAGGTAAAAAAAAAAAAAAAATGTTTGAAACCTAATCCTCATTTGTAATGCTGAGTTACCTTGGTTACAATTACTTACGGCACGGATGCTAAAAAGTATAAGCGACGACTGCGATTACTTACTACTTCATGCTTGCTTGTGTCATGTGTATGCACATACATAGGTGTGTGCATTTTAGAATCTCACTCATTATCGACAACAACAAACTATTATTGAAAAGAAACGGAAGACTGAAAATATCAACTGATGAAATATACACTATAAAGCGTAATTTTTATCATAATGACTTGATATAATTATTAACAATACTTTTAACATTGTTCGCCATTAACTAGAAGAATAGAACAGTTAATTAATCGCCGTTATCTCTCATTCTTTATTTCAATTTAGCGCCGTAGTTACAGAGTAACCATTCGTACATATAAGTAAGGAAAGTTGCCTAATTCAAAGGCGTAATGAGGTTGTTTATTATACCGGTGCCATTTTAAAGGATTAGACTTTTAGATCCTAAAAATGGGGAAAATCATACAAGTCCAACTATTTCCCTTTAAAATTCATTGAAATAAATACGCAGGTTCTCACCGATGATAAGACGTTCGTTTGTTGTGTTCTGACCGTAAATAAATGAAAAAGCATATTTTCAAAATTGCCATTCGCAAAGCAGGATCGGAACAATGCTATCTACTGGAAAAAATAACCCTTGAACACCACACTAAGTCAGTTGAGCATTATTAAAGAGCCATATGTCACACATACCGACAGATTCATCCTCCAAAACAATTACATAGCTTTTGGCTACTTAAGATTAGAGTAAAGTAACTATATCCAAAACTAGATGGCAGCAGTTCTTCCGTATATCTCTAATGTATTTTTATCTTTGCACGAAATGCTGTTCCTACAAATTTAAGCGTAGATAGTTCAAACTTTCAGAGAATAGAGTTTACAACCATTTCAAGAGTTCTATCCGTGCCGATTTTTCTCTTCTTTTTTGTTCATTGTTGAAAGAACTTCATTGTTATAGGTCTGGAGATTCACAACAACAATCAAGTTGTTCCTTTAGACTAACCTTTAAAAAATCAGAATTTGGCTTTTAAGGACTTATAATGTGTCTACCGGAAAAGGGTTTAGTTTCCCTTCAGCTGCATTAATTCTTTTACTGTTTCACAAAGAGTTAGTGAGGAAGCTTTCTAGTTTATCAATGGTTGCTTAGACTTACAAACAGAAACCAGAAAACATTTTGTAAACAACCACTTTTGACATAGTAGTTGACAAATGATAGGCAGAAGAGTTTCTCCACGCGCCTGTTTTAGGCA
This sequence comes from Lepisma saccharinum, assembly GCA_022664845.1. Taxonomy (NCBI): domain Eukaryota; kingdom Metazoa; phylum Arthropoda; class Insecta; order Zygentoma; family Lepismatidae; genus Lepisma; species Lepisma saccharinum. The sequence goes on from JAGDQP010000031.1 coordinate 230,717, forward strand.
TTAACTCCAAAATATATCTTTACTCTAAAAGTTTAGAAAGTTATTTTGTTTCGAATGCCTGAAACACGTACATTTTCTGTTCTTTTGAAATAAATATATGTTTGATCTGCTAACAGTGAACACTTTTACGTAAAACACGACCTCCTACATTTACTATTATACCTCCCAGATTAATTCCCAGAATATAACTGACTTCCGCTACAACAAAAAATCTAATTTCTGATTTGAAATATTTCTTGAATTTGAATTTATTTCATGGACTTTTGGTATCTAAGGCTCAGGCCAAGGTAGGTAGGGGAAATGATGCAGTAAGGATCAGGGTCAGGGTCTAATTTGAAGATAAGATCCCATCCCGGCATTTGTCTGGTGTGACTAAGAAAAAACAAACAGTCAGGACGGTTGGCAAATGGGATTCAACTCAGGACCTTTGAATGAGAAGCAAGCGCTCTACCACTACGCTACGGCCGCTTGGTTGATTTTTTTTCTTTTCAAAAAGACTAAATTCGAGAAAAATCAATAATATTCACGATTTTGAAACCTCCAAATGTTTTCCACGTGATAATTATTAAGGTAAATAGTTCTAAAATATCGTCCCCGTAAAGAAGAAACTGATGACTATAAACGAATATTCTGTTACTAACTATTCATGTACTGCGAGTCTCCAGAGAAACCTCTTCCTAACTTCACAGAAAGACAGCTTTCCCTATACTGAAAACGAGGCTAAATCTAATGACTGGGACACATATTATCTTAAAAGAGAAAACACAGTCTTTTGACAACATTATTTGAAGAAAAGAAACACACAGAAAACGCCAAATTAACACCTTTTCTGTGTGTCTTTTTTTTCCTTTATCTTTTTAGTGGATATGAATTTGGACTAACGCCAACAGATGTCGCCTTGTTGGCTGTCTTCAAATAAAGTGAGTGTAAATGAAATCACTAAACATAATATACATTGAGAAAACATTTTTTTTTCTCTAACGGCTACCGGGTTACCATATTCTCATGTAAGGTGCACATTAATACGCACTACATACTTTAGGCGTCTATAATCAAAAGACTTCCTGAAAAAAAAGTTTATTTTGTAATATGATAGTATCGTGCATTTAGAGAATATACACTTTTCAATATTCTCGTCTATGTAAAGGTGTGTTTCAGTATTTAGTTGAATAAATTGAATTGGAAGTAATTTTGGTATTCTGTTTTCAAAGATGTTCACAGAATACTTAGATTTTTAGACGGTGAAATAAAACGAAATGACAACAATTTGGAAGATAAAAAGCGAAAGATTCATAACCATACCAATTTATCTTGAATAAAAAACATTAAGCACATTTCCAAGAGTTATCATTTGTATTTATTAACTTCCAGGTACTATCTAAAGTTTCACCCATACTTTTCCTAAAGCGTATTTATCAATATGCAATTTATTAACTTCCAGGTACTATCTAAAGTCTCACCCATACTTTTCCTAAAGCGTATTTATCAATATGCAATTTATTAACTTCCAGGTACTATCTAAAGTCTCACCCATAATTTTCCTAAAGCTTATTTATCAATATGCAATATATACAAGAACGTAGCAACTAGTAAATATCATAAATTTATTTATCAATTATTGAATCTATAACTATTTTTGCATGTAAATTATTTCCATAGTCCAAATACTTGTTTTTACATCCATTGCATTTTAATCCTTATAAACGCCTTCTATAGATCTAATTCCTGATGCTACATTTTAGTTGTATTCTGTATCAAAATTATTTCATGCAGAAGAGGGCATAGATATCACTCAAACAAAAGATCTGTCCGACAAAAGACGCTTACGTTAATGTTTGGTGCTGACATTACCAAATGAAACAATAACAAAAATACTTGACACATTTCACTATCTGTCAACAATGTCTCCTCCAAAATTAAAGTCTTGTCCTATTCAACAAAATATTTTTTTCTTTTCATTATTAGGTTAATTTCTTTTAGGTTAGGTCAGAGGTGACAAACTCAAACTGGTGTGCGGGCTATTATAAGATAACCACAAGACCATTACGGGTCGCCAATCAAGCCATAGGATTTTTAATGCATTTATATAATGCACTGAAACTTAAATTAGGTGGTCACATTTTGACGAGGTCTTAGTTAAATGACATCGCTGGTCGCATGTTTGACACCCCGCGGTGAAGTTATTTCCAGTTTCTTATTAGTTCGTTCTCCTATGAATTCATCATAAACGCACAAGCAAAAATTGTATTTTTGAGACTTCAATTCCGGATGGTGAAACCCAGTAGATTGTAATGGTGACTTTTAATTACCTACGCTTATCCATATAGGAAATTTGAAGTACTTCTGCTCATTACTGAAGATGTTTTTCGTTAACTAGTTATTCGAGCTTTGACAGCAACTGATGATGAAGAAAAAATAATAACCACTGGCGTAACAGACCGATAGGTCGTGAGCCTGCCCCAACGCCATCTGTCCGCGGTTGGTGGAATTGCGTCTACCTGAGTGACGGCTGTGTGGTCAGCACTTCGCGAACCTAGCCACGAACAGCCGAGTGCGGCCTTCACATTTTTATTCACGTGACTCCCCAGCTTGCCTCACGACGCTGGCTGGACGTCGAAAGTGGGACTCCATCCGGGAATTGAACCCGGGACCACGCGGACATGAGTCTAACGCTCTAACCACTAGACTATGGAGCCCTTATGATGATGACGAAGACCTAACTTAAATAAAATTATCACATATCCGGTGGTCTGCTCCGCAATGTCGCGGATTTCAGATCGGCAATGGGGAAGCACAAGGTTCGAACCACACTGCATGCCATCCTGACTGAGACTTTCCAGGGATTTCCTCAACCTCCTCGGTGCTACCTCGACTAAGACTCGGATCGCTTCCTTCCCCATCCCTTCCTCCGGAAGAGAGATAGCTGTGGAACATCACCCCTCAAAATTGATGCGCTAAGGCCAAGAAAGTTCCCACTTCAGTTCATAAAACAACTGATTAATTTAGAAACAGAAATTAATTAAAAGAAGCTATTTTAGTTATCGTACGTTAGAAAATGTTACTTTTTGAGTAATTTATTAAAAGAACTTTATGAAATCCTGTCAATCAAAATATAGATTATTGGTTACGGCAGTGTTCGATTTGAAGCGGAGAATGTCTGGGATTTCCTCCTCTCTGCAAAATTCTTCCCAGGTTCTGTTTTCCGAAACGTTCCCTGAGCCGGGGATATGAACAGATGTAAAATACAGTATTCTACTGGTCTGAGACATTCATCTCTGACTCTGGAAATTGCACAAGTCGAACCCTGGGTTACAGAACCCAGAAATCCTGGGTTCAAATCGCATAACTTCCAATTTATCTTAATTTGGCTTTTGATTTTACTCCCAGGCCTGCCAGACAATTCTGTGTTACTAATTCGAAAAGAAGTACAAATAAATTAATAATTCTCTCATTCGTTTTAAAACGGTAAACACAGGTGTTTAAATATATTATTTAACTGTCTAATTAGCCAAGTGTGCTAGAGCAATATCCCGGAAAACCTACGCCTATTATTTACTAAGGGCATCTTTTCATGTGCGCGTTGGGCGCATGCGCCGTTTGCTATTTTTGTCTAGTAGCCAATAAGGGAATCGCGTGCGCGTATTTTTATTGGCTCCTATTCACGTTGTTGTTCAACTATAGCGCCACCAATTGGATTCTGAACAACAAAAAGCGCATAACTGCAAAGAACAGGCTCCAAGAATGCTCGATTGTATCTCGCGGAGCCAATCACAGCACAGCTTTATCTCATCCTTCCTTTCGCGCCAGGAATGAAGCTGTATGAGAACTTACTCGACCCATTTCGGGCGCCATAATTGAATTTAGCTTTTGTGTAGAGAAGTCAAGACTGATGAAACATGTGACGTCAATTTCTGTTCTGTGATCAAAATAGGAACAATCTTCAATGGTTTCACCAAGTCCTTTGTGTGCTTTTTGTTTAGAACTGTATAAGGTGAATTGGAAAGTTTCCAAGCTTGTGAGATTTCAAGCGTAGCGTAGCACATTAGTAGTATTATATCATGCCGAATCACCTTCAAATTTGCAATATGATGTAGTTAGTGTTCATTCAATTCCCGTGAAATATAAAGGCAGTTACTGGTTTGTTTCTCCTTATTGTTTTCAAAAACTTAATGATAAAAAGCTATTTTAATTATAACAAAATAGTTTAAAATTTATGACAATTCTTTTAAAATGCAATATTAATCAAAGAGATATATATATATAGAAGTAACTTTTTTTTATCTAATTCAAAACGATTATCATAGAGTACATGAGAAATATATCTGTTTGCAAGCATGACCCATTTGAAAATTAAGATTGTTAGATTGGTTATTTTATAAATCTATAAAATACACATTTATTTGTATTTCTTAAATATAATGTTCAGGTGAAATCAATTAGGCTGTATGACCATTTTAAGAGCAAGGATAAATATATGGACAAAGGTACGTATTTCTTCCTGTACATGATGTGACGATGGTTGCTCTGTTAACATTAAATAATTATTTTCTTGGCAAAATATTCCCTGCATTCAGTTCATATTAGAATTGTAATGCTCTCGAGCAAGGAACAGGTAATAACGTAGAGCACTTCAACTATTTCACATGCTATATACAACAATAGAATATAACTGCCATCTGTTATTCTTAATTTTTAGCTTTTAAAATAACCATCATAATTGTGTAGAAGAATGAACAAAGTTTGCATTAGCTATAATACAAGTAATTTCGAAGTATTGTTACAAGACTTTGAGCTTTCATGCTTTGTTTTCTATTTTAAATTTAAGATGATTCTTGCAAATTATGGGGCTTTGTTTACTTTTCTAAATTTTAGAGGATTCTTGCAAAATTTTGGGCGTTCTTTTCTAATATTTAAAAACATTGATTTCTTTACAAAATGTTAGACTTACTTTAGTGTTTCTTTTTTGTTCTTTAGTGTTCTGAGACTTAGTTTGTAGGACGTGATTATTATAATTAGATCTTGAAGGTCTGTTTCCCAATATCTATTTTTAAAAACTCATTGAAGGCTTATGACTTCGTTAAATTAATTCTACATGAGTTGTATCATATGCTCTGTACTCCCACGAAGAATCTACTTTTTCATTGATACGATAGATGGCAGGAATGATGATAATAATATTTGATCGTTGTGAAATTCTTGTTTTAAAATTTATTTAAGAAATAAAATATACTTCATTTTCCAGTATGCATTTGTAAATAGTCTTCTAAATTAAATCAATCCGGACCGTCCAGTCCGTCCGCACCGGAAGCGGCAAGATAATTATCCAGGAGTTCTTTTATCAGTTGGACAAATCAAAATATATTTTGACATTCATTATTTTAGTCCTTCATAATGACAAATATTGATCAAATGTAACTGTCAAAACTATGGAAATGCGTAAAAATCAAAATAAAACGCTTCAATTCTGACGATAATTTATTTTGTCACCCTTTTCAAAGTTCCAATATTGAATTAAAAATAATTCTTTTTTTAATTTCAACAATTTATCGTTCTCTTTTGTCTAACCAAAAGAAAGCATGCATGGATAAAGTTTCGTATTTTAACAATTGGGTCGAATACATATTTGATATTCTTTATACGTGTGTATTACCGGAAGAACCATTTCCTTTTTTGGTTATTAGTAGTGAAGAAGTTAATAAATAACTATATGTCGACTCTAGAAGCCAAGGGATACAAGTGACATTGACAATTTTAAAAAAAAAGTTCGAGGTAATCCTTTATAGACCCATATAACGCGACATCTATGTGACACAAAATTGTTATATTTTTATATAAATAAGTTCTGGAGGAAACCCTCGCCCGCCAGTTCCTGGAATCTTAGATGTCTGAACAAATAGCCTTTGTCGTGGAACATAACATAAAACAAACAAATCCGTGAAACGCCGCGAATATTGGTTTTGTTGAGAGGGAAATTGTTTGAGGGTCAGTTCTACAATCGACCGCTAAACTTTTAGTCATCGCTAAGTTGAGGCCAAGTCTGATTTTGGCCAATGATAGTACGCAAAATGAGAGTTGGCCTCAACTTAGCGCTGAGTAGAAGTTTAGCGGTCGATTGTAGAACTGATCCTAAGAATACTCATGAAACTCATTAATATGTTGAATATATTTCGTTACCTATGAGTCCCGATGATGATATTTTTATAAGGTTAGCTGCTTCCTAAGATCTTTATAATCACAGCAAATTTGAAATGAGGAAATATGGGGAAGGTGGAAAAAGGTTTCAAAATGTGGATTTTTCAAATAATCATGTTTAAATAAATAAATTGACTCGAAAACCACTCTTAATATGACTGAAAAACTTACTCAAAATGAAAGTGAAAAAGAAACCGACAAATATCAAAGAATTTTCAGAGAAAATCTACATCTGAACCAGATCCGCTATTCTTTAACGGAATAACGCACTTTCTCATCGGACTCGGATATGTACGGAGTGGTTGAAGAAACATCATATTGAATTCTCAACACTACCTTTGCCTTCAAATTCATCGGACTGTAACTCCAACTAACTTGATTGACATGTGCTAGAACAGACTGGTAAAGTTTGCTTGTCCCTTCTCAGCACGATGTGCATCAAATGATCGCGCTGATGAAGCAGGCATAGGTCAAGGAAAAAGATGCAAGGACGTTCGACATCGTCTACCATAGATGTTCCTTCTCGAAATATCATTCAGTCCTATATATGACAATAATGACTTTCATTGAAATCTTTAGGACTACTTGAAGTCTTATGCGCAAGGAAGAAATATGTATAGCTCTTGTTATTCCGACGCATTAAATTCCGTCCATATTATTATCGAACTCTTTCGCTTATGCGATTAACCGTGTCGGGCCCGATCTTAAAAGATCGGATAATAGTTACTGTTCTTTAATTGTTATTGTAGTGTATAACTTAGAGGGCAAAAAGCCAGATTTTTTAAGTTCTTCTAACAATACAATTAAAAATATTGTTAACAACAATTAGATGGTGTAATTTACTCCTTAGTGCTAGGCAACCCTTCGTGCATGGCAGCATGATTGGTGGACTATGCTAAAATGTGCTAAACTAAGCACGCTTTTTCACTCATAGCAGTGGGGAAGAGGATTGTGAAAGGTAGTCGGCCGGGGCCTACTTTTTAGGTACCATCCCACCATTTGTCTGGTGTGACTGAGGAAAAAACCTGGAAAACCTCAGTCACCATAGGCGGCCATTGGTATCGTTCCTAGGACCTTCCGATTGCTAAGCCAACGCTCTACCAACTGAGCTACGGCCGCTCGGTTCTATATATGTACAAAGACAATATATGTCACAACCATCGGGGCGGGGGGGAGGTGTACTTAATTACAAACAATGGTAATGTAGTTATGAGGGTCACAATTGTAAGTTTGTAGTGCTGTGCGTACGAGCATTAGGGTTTTGTTTTGCAGTTAACATAAACAAACAGTTATGGAAATTAAATATGGTGCTTCGTGAATCCCTTGAGAATTCATTGAACGGAGCGGTTCGGAGTTCACATTGCGAGAATGTTATTCAAAATTGAAAGTAATTTCCGTCGATAATACCTACTTTTTTTCTCTTGAAAAGCAAAGCACGCGTTCTATCTCCCCAAAAATTGTACTTAAAAAGAATATATTTTCTGGAAACAAGATTTTTTTGCTAAGGAAGGACTGGTTCTATAGTTTTAATAAAGAACATTTGATTGTGGTAATATAACCATAGATATCTGATCGACATGCAGAGTTCTAAATCCTTAAGCAGCATTTTAGTTTAAATTTCTTGTTTCAAATACTTTCGTATTTAAAATTAAAATGAAGGATATTTCTTTAATATGGTGTCTATTCGTTGTCATACATCTTTGAAATTTTGACGTTTCATCGGAATTTCGAAGAAAAACGAAACACAGGAAGATGATCCCAACAGAAATTTAAACAATTAATAGTTCCTTTCAAGATGATTAGCAAATATAAATGACAGTTAACTTTTAATCGAAGAAAAGTAAAAAATTTATAAAACAAGATTTACTCGTACGTAGACTAGGATTTCAAGTACCTTCCGTTTATCAAAGAGGATGACAAACTTAATAACTGAATTCAAATTGACTAAAACGGGAATTGTTTTAATGAGATACAAAATTTTCTCAATAAATTCCTTTCGCGCGGAGCAAATACATAAAATAGGAAGCTTGTATAGACTCTGTGATAGCTGGTGGAAGTTATAAGAAGTATTATATATTAGGAACAATTCAATCAGAAGACACAGTATTAGCACTCCGCTGTCACCTAGTGGGAATTTTATGTAAGCTATTTTCAGATTTTAAATATTTTTAACTTTACAGATATTTTGTTGGTTTGTATTGGGAATTTAAAATTTCATGCTATATTGTGTTTAAAATCTGAAGCATCTCTAATGAGCGGTGTGCTCTTGGTTGTATGCGTGGGGTCCATTTTTGCGATTTTTTTCTCGATCTACCCCGAAAGTAACAGTGTTATAGAAAAAGTGAAAACGCAGAATTTTATTGTTGTTTCTTATAGAGTACAACAATGACCCAACAATGAGTTAATCCAGAAAAATCGCAAAAATGAACAAGTTTCCAAAACTTATACGTAGAGTAACTCACATGCTGACGGAAATTTCAGTTTATACAGAGAAACTTTAAACGTAATAAAGTTTTAGTATTAGTTTAGGGAAACTAAATAATTGAATGGTAATTTTTAAACTAATAAATAACGTTCGCAAAAGCAAAGAAAATTTGAAACATGAGATATTTAAATTGACATAAACACATTCATATACGACAATTGTGAATTTATGCACAAAAAAAAAAGTTTTAGTTTCCTGTATCCCAGCACAAGATGATCCCAAATGACTATAAAATGACTTACATTATGCGAAATGACGTAAATAATTACAAAGATCGTAAATCAGGAGGTCTTTCTATAGTATGATTTACGAACTGTCTAAAATATTTGCGTAGATTTCTGATATATTACAGTTAGAACTTGAAAAAGAAAATACGGTATAATGTTGAGAAGATATTAAGTTGCATATCCGAAGTCAATGAAAAAAAAAATAAGGTGGTTTGAGTACTTTCCGATAGTAGGAGATTTTAATGCTCATGAAATGTCCGGTATGTGATACCGCTTGATCACGTGATGAGCACTTAATGTTGGTTAGCTGGCATCTAAGCATGGCTGTGGATAGGGTTGATCATGAATGAAAGGTACATGAAGGGACGGAACACAAAGTCAATTACTAACTGAGGGACACATTGTTTAAATGTACGAGCGGCATCACATACCGCACCTCGGGAGTGTTCCGCCATATTTGATTTTGAAACATATTTTTAACATTTCGGAGTCGTTATTGACTACAATTTAGCTAGAGACATTTTATCGGAATTCCTACAATGAGACACTTTTCGAAATTTCTTCGATTTGCGGAAGGTTACTTTTTTATTGCAGAAACTTGGTTTAAAAACTCTTTTTTTTTTCATTTTCAGAACACAACAATCAAATTCTATTATTTCATAATTTGCTTACTTAATTCTGAAATTAAGTTAAATTTGAAGTTTTGGTTCTTTACATTTTTTTTTGGGGGGGGGAGTTTGGTTGATACAGGAAATGGGAAGGCAAAAAATATTATTTTTTTTTGTTTCTTATCTTCGAATTTTTATTTATTTATCTCGTGACAAGTATTAAGGAATAGGTCGAAATTCGCTGTAGAAATATATAGGCAAAACTTGTAGTAACTTGACGATAAGACGGATATTCAAATTGATCTACTTAATGGTCTCGCGACAAGTTTTACGAGAAGTAAAGAAATATTTCTGTGTACGCAATGATTTTGGTCACTTTGTGATAAAACAGATTAACTGACTATGTTACTTTCTTGGATTGGTCCACGTATTTCTTTTTCCTTGTGTAAATTAGTTGTTGTTCATAACGAACGTTAACCAAATTTCGCTAAGTTAGACTAAGCCATTTTTGTTTTTCACCTCGTGGGCAAGCTCATAGTACGTGTTGCCACTGCGATAGAGGTCGCCAATTTTAATTCCGAAACCAGCAGTTTTCTCTGATTTCCTTGATACGTATCAAACAATGCCAAGATGATATCTTATTAAGATCAGAATCTATGTATGTGTCATACCCTGCCTATAGAATTTGTGTTCTTCGAATATCGTCATTGTGCATAAGGTTTGCAACAGCTTCCACAGTTACACTAAGCTTATTTAACGTTGAGAAAACTGGTAAGTTTTAAAGAGTTGGTTTAACATTAAGAAAACCGTCGGGAAGGGCATTAAGGTTGAGAATACCAGTAAGTATCTGCCTTATCGGCGTTTTATTCAATCAAACGCTAAATGAAATGTCGAAATGGTGGACATTTGTACGTTTTCTTCACGTTACATCAAATTTGTATGCTATTTGGATTGGTGCATGATGCTGCTGTGCTATAAATTAAATAAAATAATTTTTTGTCTGAAAAACCTGTTTCTTTGCAATTTTCTTCTGAAAAAGAAATAAAACGTATAAAACCACTTTTATTTTTTTCTCCCTTTACACATTAAATCAAAAGAGTGGAAATTTTCACTCCTTTTTTCAACTATAAAGTAATTGAATCGAAAATGATTCGATTTCAATCGAAAAGACTGTTTTTTCAATTAAACACCCTTGCTTTGGATTGTCCTTTTTTAGAAACTTGAAAGAGCTATTTCTCGTCTTTTCAGATTGGTTCACAATGGATTATGAGTACTAGACAGGTTTGTTTTGCGCCATTTGTTACCGCAAAGGTTATCGAATGACAAAGCCCTACTGTGAAGTTAATCGCGTTTAGTTGAAAATAACAACAGAAGACTAGATAAAATTTCTCAACAATAAAAATATAATACAAGACGGCAGAAGATATACAAGAAATATTTGAATGGTGCTGTTCCCAAGTACCTGACAAAACGTAATAGACACACTCAAAGGTGTTCTTTGGCAGCTGAACAGCTAGTCTAGGGGATAATGCGTTGGATTGCTGGCCGAGATGTAGCAGGTTCAAAAAATTCCCACCGACGTCTTTTTTTTTCATTTATAAGAACATTACTTGTCTTTGTTAAAATCAATTACTAACAATAATTATCCACGACCCGAAGTTATTTGCGAGGGTTACATGCGTTGGACCAACACGGCGTTTGACCAACACGGCGTTGGACCAACACGGCGTTGAACCAACACGGCGTTGGACCAACACGGCGTTGAACCAACACGG
>JAGDQP010000031.1:242403-270149 GCA_022664845.1 Lepisma saccharinum
ACCAACACGGCGTTTGACCAACACGGCGTTTGACCAACACGGCGTTGGACCAACACGGCGTTGAACCAACACGGCGTTTGACCAACACGGCGTTGAACCAACACGGCGTTGGACCAACAATAAAATTGACAACGCCCCAGATATATAAAACCTAAAAATATAATAAAAAATACTATCTTAAATTATTTTTTTGAGCACCTGCGTAGAACCAACACTGCGTTGGACCAACACCGGCATGAGACCAACACTTCGAAGTACCGGCGTTGGACCAACACGGCGTTGAACCAACACGGCGTTCGACCAACACAGATTTTTGCCCTGGGGTGTTGGTCGTACGCCGGTTCTTGCTGCTTGAGAGGCTGTTGGTCGTACGAAGTGTTGGTCCAACGACGCATCCCCATTTGCGAACCCGCCAAACTAATCTTCTTAGTTCGATAGTCTACGTATCGCCTCGGCTCGACAGGTAGCTTTCGTTTAAAGGATCGTGTGGTCAACGCAAACCTTTATTATCGCTTTATATTGTTTTCGAGACCATAAGAGTACTTTTTAATTCAACCACTTCCTAGTTGCCATCACCACGTTAAATCAACATGGAACTTTCTCTGGAGATCGAACCCGGAACTTCCTTCACCGAAATCGGCTGCGTTAATCTGAGCGGGAATTTCCTCTTTAGCAATATACGAGGTGAATACAGAAATATAAAACGCAATCCAATACGTACCACTTTCGTATCGAGACTTTCAACAACATATTTGGCTTGTAATTTTGTGGTTTGAGTCCTAATTATTTTTTACATTTGGATTTATCTACTGCGTAATTTATACTAGTAAGTATACTGTCTAAAAACCATCACGAAACTTTCGTAACTTTTTATTTTAGAAATAACTTGTCTTAAGGATCTTTCTCGTGGAAATATTGTTAAGGCCATTTCATCAAAATATCCATGGATTTCTCCAGAAACGAAACGTAACGTTTCTGCAGAAATCGGTGCTTAGTTTGCCCAAACGTTCGTAAAATATTCTACAATCATCAGGCGACCAATGGGAAAACGTGTTGCAAAACTTTAGGAATCATGTTTCTATTTTTACTTTCTGGAAATCCCCGTCAAACCCAACGGAGAGATAACATTCCGGAGAATTATATGCTTGTGCTACCTGAAATAAATGTCTACATCGAAAAACGTTTAATATAATTTTGCTGTATTACCCCAAATAGAAAACGATATCTAACATTGAGTGAATAAGAAAATATATACCTTTAATCATCGTCAAAATCTTGTTAATCATTCCTCTATTCAAAATCTGGTATTCTTGAAAAATCTTCATTTCTTTCATTGTCGATCTTTCTACAAAGGTTTATCCAGCATTTTCTGATCTGCGTAGGTATTAATCTAAAAATATCAGGGTGGATCTAACTCCAATATATATCTGAAATTAGGTGTGTAGTGTATTAACCACTACTGGAAAAACATAGAAATATCAATCTTAATACAAGTGTTACGTACAGACAAGTATCACACATTCTTCTTGAAGAACCGAAGGGATTTCCCTAGCTTTTGATGAGTGACAGGTTGTGAATTCCCTCTTGAACCGCAGACATAAGAAAAATCGTCCTTTCCTGGTAGAATGCTGACTTATAGTTCAACCATAAAGTGAAACTACGCGTCAAAATAGTGAACTACCATCGTAAGTCAATTGTTTTGTCTATTTAGACTTTCTGTAGGGGACTAAAATGTTCTTTTCGACTTGATTACTGACAAATAAGTTTTCAAATTTAATACCGACCTAAATGATAAGTATTTTTCTTCGTTTTAAATATTTTCATAACAACAGACTGCAGCGCCACAAGTATTTTCTCGTCCTTGTCGGACTGTAGTTCGCTCTAGCACTGTGTGTATGGTGTGAAATATTGCTCCTGAAAGCAGTTCCGAGACGTCGAACCTCAAGTATACTTTGAGCGGATACTACTTGCTATCCGTCACCGAACCCCATGGCAATGGCATATAGGTTTCGTGAGTCTGCTCTTCGTAGAACACACGTTATAAATTAAAATCTTTTTCATAACCGATAAATAGGTATGGTGCTAGATGCTGTAATCTAGAAAGAGAGCGAGGAAGTTAAAACTCGATGGACGTGAAGATAATTTGAGGAACTCAAGTACGCTAGAATATTATTGTAATATTTGACATTACTTTGAAAAGACGTAAGATCCTGCTAGCCTTCCCCGTTGGTTTCTGTGCACTGGAAGTTATAGATATTTGATCAGAAAGGGTCAGTGGCTTGGCATTTAAAGATTTATCTTCCTTTTTAAGAGTGAGTGGGATATCACCTTTTGTGACGAAAGTTAAGATTGGGAAATTTAAAAATTGAACATCTGAGAAGGTTTCTGAGAGGTTAGAGAAATCTTCGGTAAGTGTTTATTTTGAGCAACCATTCGGTTAGCAGATAAGCTTCCCTTGTCAGTCGAGCAATCAATTTCTTATGCTTTGTGTAAGATGTATTTAACACATTAATTTGTATTGTTTCCGGTTGGTTAATCAAAATTTTATGGTGTAAATTTTATAGTGACTCATACTGGCATTAATTTCACGGTTACAAATTCTTGTATTTGCTATTTGAGTATGTATTTGTATTTATATGTGCTTAGAAAAAGAAAATGACATTTCCCATCGTATCACAGGATTAGTTCAAAGCAGGATGAATAAATATTTTATTAATTTGCTCACTCCTAAGGGTCAGTTCTACAATCGACCGCTAAACTTGTAGTCAGCGGTAAGTTGAGGCCAAGTCTGATTTTGGCCAATGAGAATACGCAAAATGAGAGTGGGCCTCAACTTAGGCTGACTAGAAGTTTAGCGGTCGATTGTAGAACTAACCCTAAATCATATTTTTATTGTTAGAAAATACATTTAGAAAGGGATCTATTTCTTATGTATATGCTAGTTGTTTAGTTCCTCCAGTGTAATAAAATCTGGAACTAAAACGTAATGAAACCATAACTCGACCTGAGAAAATGTTGCTTATAGACCTGAAATTAAATTAAAATTAAAATTGAAACAGTAAGTAAACAAGCGGTGTTTGATTTGTTATAAATTACGAAGAAGGCATCCAAAATCTAGGGGTTGCTGGCAAGTTTCAACATACTACCTGTTTGGGTAGAAATACAAAGATTTTATCCCTGGTTGGGATGATATTCGGAATTAACTACCGGGGATGAAATCCTCACTCACCAGGGAAACAATATATACAAGTATGGGTACGTAAGATTTCACCAGACTGTAATAACTTCGGTCAGCAAATAAGTCATCAAAACTAATTAATTACGTAATTGCATTTGAGATCTTATTACGGTAATATTTACATGTATTTTGATAATTTTTTTTAGTTAGGGAAGCTGCCTTTACTTTACAGTATCTTCCATAAAAACATTTTGCTCAAATTTACGAAGACTTATAAATACTTAAGGATTTCATTATATAGCGAACAGAATTGTCCACAATGATAAGTTTGAGTACAGCTCTCTAATAAATTAAAAAAAAAATACTTTTGTTAATGAATATCTCTTAGATTTTTTTTAATGTGCAGTGTCAAATATTTTGAAAAAAAAAAATCCTTTCTGAAGAAAAAATCTGGCAAAACTGACTGCATGGAAATTTCCAGTAATGTTACTGACAAAAATGTAAAACTTTGAGATTCTAAAAATATTTAAATAAAGAATTCTAAGAAAAAAAATCCGTTTTTCTTAATTCTTTGATTGTCGGTAAGAATACGTTGGGGAATAATTTTGAAAATACACTTAAGAATCCAAAATAAATTTACCTGAATAAATACGGTAGTCTCAATGATGATAATAGTTTCAATCGATCTGAAACAAAAAATATTTAGTCGAGACTATTGTTTTTAGAATTCTTTGAATATTCCTGGAATCTGAAAATTTTCTGATTTTTGTCAGTAACGTTACTGGAAATTTCTATGCAACTATTTGTCCAGTTTGCCAGATTTTTCTCCAGAAAAGTTTTTGCACTTTTTTAGCACTACAGAAGCTAGGAGAACTGTTGAAAATTTGCAACGATTTCCTGGGGAAAGAGGGTAATTAATGGCTGCATGGAGCGTTACTAGCGAAAAATCATAAATCTTTTTAAATTTTCAACAATATTCAAACTAAATATAATTACAAGTGTTTCCAATAATTATTATTCAGACTTATATTGTGACAATAATTCTGATTTCATATTTTAAATATTTATTATTTTAAATATTTAAAGAATAGTGCCATTTCATAAATTCGTAAAAAACAATAATTCATTAAA
The DNA here is from genome assembly GCA_022664845.1 of Lepisma saccharinum. Classification (NCBI taxonomy): domain Eukaryota; kingdom Metazoa; phylum Arthropoda; class Insecta; order Zygentoma; family Lepismatidae; genus Lepisma; species Lepisma saccharinum. The sequence goes on from JAGDQP010000031.1 coordinate 246,713, forward strand.
TTAAAATTTATTTCTAGTCATTATCATGGTGGAGCCCAATGTGACTTTAGGTACCTCTTATCTACTAATATTCTTCCGAGGGTTAGCTACGAAATTTTCAGAACAGAAGTGCAAATTGGTTCTATTTCAGTTTAGGGTAAACATGCCATTGTACTCGAAAGTTTTCAACCTTTTTTAAAATTTTTTGCTTTATATTTCTTTATATTATGTTAGTTCAGATTACTTAACATTGATGGAAAGTTAGATTAACTAATTTAGTGATCTTCATCAGCGGATTTAGGAGAGAGCCCCTAGAGGGGGGCAATATAATTTATTCCCCCCTCCCCCCACATGCTCCCTATAAATCCGCCCATGGTGATCTTAGGTAAATTAGATGGTGCTTACCCTAAACTGGATTGTTTTTTTGTTTTTTTTTACAAATTTAATAACTCTGAACTGTAATATTTTTCTCTGTGATATTATTTTAATTACTTAAGTTTACCATCCATAGGTGTCATTGACGGCATCTGAAATTTTCTTACAAACATTAGTAAATATTAATTAAGTTAGAAGATCGTTGGAACAATATAAAAATCTAATTATTACTACTCAAGAGAAAAAAAATTAAGGAATTTACCGAACATTATGAAAACAACTTTTTATTATATAATTATTTGATTAAACCACAGGACAATCAAAGGGAATATAGTTGAAGTATACACTTAATTATCTTGCACTATTTTTTTTCTTTATTAATTACGTTAGTATAATTTATTAAGTTCTAAATTGTTGTCAGAATAAAAGGTGTGAAAAGCCCAATTAGTTTTTAAACAAAAAAATATTTTCTCGATGCTGTAATAAATACGAACCATGCCATGTTCAAACAAGAATGATAAATTAGTGAACAATTATTAAATAATTAATTAATTATTAGTTTCAAAAATGTTGATATGGTAATTTATTATTTTATTTTAAATACGACAAGAAAGACAGAGTGCAGTTATGGTTTTATGATATCTTTGTTACATTTCAAAGCCTAAAAATGGACATAATTACAAAAAAGTTATTTTTCTGTATTATGATTATTTCATGGAAATTGATTACCATGACTGAGCCACTGTTAGTAGTAAATTCGTAAGAACCATTAATTAATTACACATTGAATTTGAGCATGGAAAATATTTTAGAAATTCAAGAAAAACTTATAAAAATTAATACTGTTTCGACTCAGGAAATCTCTGTATGAGTAATTGCCTAAATTTTCAACGTACAATCACGATATTTGACAACTCTTTTCTAATCAAATTTGATCAATTTCTAGCTGATTATCATTTTGTTTGATTATTTTGTTCCTAAATGGATTATTTTTTATTTCACATGCTTCAAAGACAGAGAGAGACATCTCATAGCTACTTAAGACATATCAACAATTGTGGATATTGCTAGTTACTGTATCTCGTGTGTTTACGCTAAATTGAAAAAATAAAAATTAAAAAAAAAGGAACTGTGGCTTCCCATAGGAATATCCCTCCCCCTAGAAGTAAGTAATCCATAAATATATATAATGTAAAAGTATGAAAATATTTATATCCAACAGGGTCGCTAGAAAATCGTTTTCTGCTGAATGTTTGTTTTAACATTATTTACGGTTTTTTTTTTTCGTAGTCTGAACAATTTATCCAGTTACAAAAATCGGGGCGAAAATACCTTCATACCTATTTAAAAAGCTTTATAGTGCTAATTTGTTACATACCGTAAAGGCTCAAAGACTATAACTGAATACATGAGGCTAAAATAGGTCTTAATAATCATTCAAAGAAAGAAAAAGCACAAGAAATCATGTAACTTTTTGAGTGAATAAATAAATAAATTGTTGGGTGCAAACAATTAGTTGCATGTTGGAGAAACTGTTTACATTTTTCAGAAACATTTGTTGGTAGATTGTTTCAAAAAAATTACTGTTGTATTGTTAAATATTGTTACTGTATTCCGTACTCACCTCCTTCACTGCTGCCGTTCAAGCCTTCGAAGGTTTTGCTGGTCATTTGGAAGAGCGCATCAAGCGGTGATGTCCCAGAGCTGCCGGCTGTCGGCGGCGCGCTCGAGGTCGCAGGACTATCGGGGCAATCGCTTTCAGACCGCGAAGACTCGCAGTCTGCCGATTTAGGCCTTCTTCTACTACGATCCGCATCGCTAGCACCAAGGTCCCAGGGTCGAACAATTCGTGTAACTGGTTCACTGGCCGCTTTCCGAACCGGCCGATGATTTAAAATGTCCATTATCGAGAAAGATTTAACACCGTTTCTAGAACCAGATCCAGCAGCAGCAGCAGCCCCTGCCGCTGGAGGTGAAGGAGAGGGTTGATGATGCGGTTTTATTTGCATCATTTTAAGTTTCTTTAACGGCTTAAAATAATCTTCGTCATCTGCTGCTACAGTTCTTGCCGTTGAGTGTGTCGGACTGGTAATTCCACTACAAGAAGAGTCCAATAGAGTCGCTACACTACTGCAATTACTATTACCACCAAGATCAGGGGTCATTGGAGATCGGGGGGATTTAGACAGTGGTGGAGATGGACAACCGACACTAATTTCATCGTCATCACTATCACTTCTTGCAGTTTCTGAGGCAGTGTTTTGGCTTTCCGAAGGGTCTGGGCTTGGATGTGTCTTCGGAGACTCACCACCAGACCCAACAGAAGGGTGGCTACACAATTCTCCTTCCATAACGGTGCACATTAGGAAAGCACTGTTTTTGGGAACGCTAAGTTCACACACACTAAAAGAACGAAAAGCATCAGACAAACATAACATTTATTTAAGTTTCGAAGCACCACTATCGTCTATTTTGTGGGGTTAAGTCACATTATTTTAGTCACTTCTACAACACATCACTGGAACAACATGAACACTTTTCTTCTTTCTTTTTTTAAAAATTTGATTTTCACTTGTCTGTTTTTCACACGTTGTCAACCGAAACTTATGCTACCTTCACAAGAAACATCATAAACATAGTATTTGGGCAACCACAAACAATGATGTTTCCTTTTCAAAACCGTCAGCTTAGTTCCATAGCAGTCCACTAAATACCTGTCTGATTCCTGTATTGTTTGTCCTCGGTGACCGAACTCCAGAAAGCATCTTCCTTCCAACTTGTAAGTTCTTCAATCTTTTCGATCAAATTGTGTTGTTCGACTGATGGATCAGGAGGGTGGGTCTATGGGTGGGGTAGTCCAACATGTGTGTAGTCTACGTGTGTGTGTGTGTGTGTAATGTGTCAAGTCTGTCTATCACCCTCTTTCTCTCTCGCTCACTTGCCCTCCCGCTCAAAAACAAAGCCTGGTCTAGAGTGCTGGTTATCCATAAGCTGTCATCTTGTTTATCAGCGCCGATAAATTACACAGAGCAAGGGCCGGCCCCTTGTCCAATCAGTGTATCAGCAGACGGATGAAAGAGTCGCGCCGCAGGAGGAAAACTCATGCCTCTGGACGGGTGGGAAGGGAAGGAGGAGGGGAGGTGATAGAGGGAGTGAGTTCAGCGAAGGGGAATTATGTAAAGACAACAAGGGTAAGACAGGTGCCGAAAGTTACAGCAGCATGACACCAGAGGACGCCAGCAGAAAACCTTTTCGCTTAGCTTGACTTTTTTCAAGTTTAGCGTGCCCGTTAGCAGCGGTGGCGGTCTTTGACAAAAGAAAAACGCCTGCCCTTAAGGGGAGTGAGTGAGTGTGCGTGCCTGTATGTGGATAGCGTGCATCGGAGAAGGGGGATGGTCCAGAGTACAATGAAGCTCCGCCCATCAACTCGTGCGCTTATTGGTTCTGAGGTCGCTTTGTGACTGCCTACGTACCATCCCCGCAACCAATAGCTTCTTGGCAGTCAGTCTTCAGCACAAATTAATTACTGAAACACCGTAAGAACAAGATTTCAAACTGCGCAGCGCGGATACAGTAACGAGATCAAAGCCCCGGGAGCGCTAATGGACTTTGCAGGATGAAGCCCTTCTGCGCGATTAGTCATGGCGTTGAGTGAAGAAAAGAAAAAAAAACTCTCTTAAAAAACTAAAAGAAAATAAGGGTAATTCTTTCATCTTTATTCTTCTTCTAAGTCCATTTTTTTTTTTTGTAACATCTTTAAAGATGTGTTCGTCACTTTCCTGAACAATGAAGATGAGTTGAGTTGTTGGTCTCTTCACTTTTTTTGTGCATGATTTTTTTTTAAGTTTTTCATTAGCAGCGTTAACACCAAAGACAAACCTAACGACATAACACGCACTCACTCTCGCACACATATATATTAACCAAAAATGTTGCCGCCAAAGTTGAAAGGAAGACGCCGCAGAACACACACGGTAGACCCCTGCCACAAACTTACACTCTTCGGGCACATAATTGGAAGAATAATTTTGAGACCAGATACAATGAAAAGATGTATTACAGTGAAGTTAGAAGGCAACGTTCGTACTTATGGACCTTTCTTAATATCTTCTAGTAACTTCAAAGATGTTCTTCTTTAAACATAAATTTTATATGGTAAAAATAGCTTCGTTTTTTCTTAAAAAAAAAAGAGAATATTTTATTGTATTATTGGGAATGGGGTTACATCAAATCATTTCTTTTGTCGATTCTTTATCTAATGCATAGCTTCCCAACCTTTTTTACTTGGCGGCCCCTTCCTAAAACCCATCGAGCTCCATGTTCCTCTCGTCCAGTGGTGGATTCAGAGAAGGGGTGCGCGCACCATCAATAGAAAATCATTTATTTTTATAGTATTATTTCAAAAAAATTATCTCAGAAAAGCTTCGATTTGATTCCGAACAAATCTAATTTGACTAGAAATATTAATTTTGGGGGATACCGGCATCATATTCCGTGATAATACTTAGCATCAATAGAAATATGATAAATTTATATTTAAAAAAAATCACTTAGCGGAAAAAAATTCGAAAATGTCCCTGGTCTATACCACCTGCGAACCGTCCTCACGAAAATCCTGGATGCGCCACTGCTCTCATCTAGCACATTATACTAGTAGAATAGCAAAGGGCTTCACATAAAATCTAGTGATGTAAACGTTATAGTGTTATGTTTACAAATCACACCATTTTAAAAACATTGGACTTCAAACAAATAGAATCTTTTGAATTAATAACTATAGGCTAAAGTTAACCATATTCCTAACAAATAATAGCCTGAATCAAAAAACAAGAAAAGCAGTATGTTTTTGAAACATGTCTATTTTAAATCTGCTTCGGAAAGCACATTTTGTTTTTCCTTTCAAAGCCTGCGCGCCCTTTCCTCAAGGGAAGCACGCCCTCCAGGTTGGGAGTATTGGCCTAAAGTAACAATAATTGGCTTTATATCTCATGAAATTATTAGAATGATCTGGATGTTTATGGATATTTACCACATCTGTTTATGGATGAACAGATAGGCCTACACTGAAAGAATTTTTTTTTACTTGGCAAATTCCCACATATCACGCAAGCTTATGACGTGCTTGATTCGCACTGATTTTGGCAATGTAATGAGGTAAGCTGCTTGTATTTAACTGGAATTACTGGTTATTTATGCGATAGGTTACTATATTTTGAATATTAAGTTTCACTTCCGTTTGAGTCATCTACACGTGATGATGCGAATATCTTCTAGCCTTGCTCTCAAGCTTTTCTATAGTATTTAGACTTGACATGCTAAGCTTAGTTTAAGCTTGTAATAGTGAGATTGTCTCGCGTTTGTTCTGAAAAGTTTGATATGGCAACATTGTCAGGTACCAAATAGTATAAGCATATTTCAAACTTCATTTAAGCGTGAAGGCTTACTATGATAAGTTTGAGGCAAGCTTCTAGCAGTTCACATGGCAAGATTACAAGTTTGCATCATGGGGGAGTGTTATCTGACTCGAACGTTTAGCTATATAGACACATATGTTCCTTTCAGTAAAAAGTGGTCGTTATTTTTACAACTTATTCTGTTGAGCTTAGAAACTTCTTAACAAAACTTCTCTACAATAAAGTATCATCAAATAAAAAGAAAATATATATTACTAATTGCATTTTAGCTTTAACAATACATTAGAAAATTATAATGTAATATAAATATTTAGGCCTATATCTATTTATATAGATATTGTACTTGTATTGTCACTGATAAGGTATTTCCTTCTGAACATATATATATATTGGGGAGTTACCTGAATAAAGAGGTAGCGATCACAGTTGAGAGCTTCGGCTCTCCTCTCCCAACACGTCTGGTCAGCGTGGGAGCAGTAGACCACCTCCGGGAGAGGCCTCATCCAGTAGTGGATTGAATATGGCTGTGAATTATTATATATATCTATATCTCCAAGGACTAAGTAAATACGAAGTACATTATTTATAATAATAAGAAATGTTTGCACAATACATAGACTATTAGAATTGAAAGACACTATAAGATTAGTATAAGCTTCTCTATGATGTATTTGAAATGTGTACTTCCCAGTAAAATTCTTCAAAGTTACTTTACGTTTCTTTAAATACACAGTTGATGCTTTTACTGCGTGGAAAAGAAACTGGAGATGTATAGGGAGGGGGTAGACACGGGACGGGGTGTGAGGGGATCTCCCTAACTTCTTTCTCTTAGTTTTTATTGTTAGTTAGAAGTGTGAAGGTCTGTTTCTATATTTTAATTCTATTAGTTGCGAGTCCATGTCAAAAGATGGAGCCAATTGAATATTGAAATGCATAAAACTAGAAATGATTACAAACCAATATATAAAATATTTTAGTAAGAAACTATTTATTCGTCTTCTAACGCAATCGACTATTCAATATTAATAATAAGAAAACTTTATTTTGCATGGGTCATTCTACTAATTGACTTTGGCCTGTCACCATTATCCGTCACGTTCTAGTTATAAAATCCACAATCACAAACGTTCATACCATAGCCGGGATTCGAACTCGGATCCTTCGAGACCCAATATTAATATTTCCATGTGTAATGTACGAAAAACAAGAAATAGGCTGGAGAACATGAAACACGCTTGTCTTATACTGAAGTCTGTATATTAGAACACAGTTACAAACGGAATGTTAATACTCCAGAGGGGATATTTGTCTGCTTATTGCCATTAAATTTGTCACCTACTGTTCATACTACCCCCCCCAACTTAAAAAAAAACTATTTTGTTAAAAGATTGTAGCAGTCACGCGTCTTGTATTCTTTATCTCTATTATTATGAAATGTTGAAAAGGAAAATCAATATTACACTATCAAGTTTCTTCAGTACACAGTAAAGAAACAGTTTCTTAAAATTATTAAGAAAAAAAAGTTCTTATCTGTGCACCGAAAAACAATTTTCTTAGAAATGAGATATCAGGATTCTCATTTAATTGAAAATGAGAACATGTCCGTTTGGAAATAAAATCACTGATCTTATTTCCAAACCGATAAGCTCTGGAGCCGCTCTCGTTTCGAGTAACATGTATTGAGACCTACCCAAAAGTATCTGTCGTCGACTGTGATTGCTTGTTGCACAGGCAAAAGCAGTGGTTGCGATCTCTCTTATTTTCTAACACACGCGATTTATGTTAATCTAGCAGTATCCTTCTCATACTTTCACAACCGTAAAACATTAATCTGTTGGAAGAGCAAACGTTCTACATACTCTCAATTGAGGGGCGTTTTCACAACACTCGTTATCTATACAAAAAAAAAACAGTTTTTTTTTTACGAGAGCAGTTTTTTTGTGAAGTGCTTCCATATAGACACGATTAAATATCTTATTTCAACATCTATTTAGTGATCTATTTATCAAGTTTTGCTTGATTCTGATAATGTCATTCGAGTCTCCTGACCCAAAACATTACGATATGTTGAAAACCTGAAAATCGACAAAAATGTAGATACCAAGTTTATGAAAACGCCTCTCAATTTCAACTTTCTTGATATTAATGGCGAGGTTAGGAGTTTCTGAACTGAATAGAAACATGATCTGTCTGATGCTAAGCGATTTTTTATTTCTTCCGTGATCTCGTTCTTTTTTTATTTGTTATATATGCCCACAAGTATTTAAATTTGTTTACTTTCTCTATGTTCTCATTCTTAATTGTTATGTATCCATTACCTTCATCCTATGTGTTTAGCTTTGTTGTCATTCATTTTGTTTTCTCTACGTTCACCTGTAGACCTATCTCATCTCAGACTTCTACTAAGACATCGGCGCTATTTTCTAGTGCATTTATATAGTCCCCTATTAAATCTAGTCTACATCATCAGTGTCTATACGAACAGTTGGTTCACGCCATTCAATGTTAGTCCCTTTTAGTCGTCTTTGATTTTTAGAATCACATATTCTAACGGGAAGTTAAATAGTAGTGGTGGTGGTGGTAATTCTTCAAAGAATATTGAACAGCACATTATATTGTAGAACGAATACAGAAATTGAAAGGGAACAGTTTGGATTTCGAAGAGGAAAGGGAATAAGGGATGATCTTTTTTTAAGAACAGTCACTGAGAGGCACGTAGAGTAAGGTAGAGAAGTATATGTTGCAAGGCAATCAATCAAGTTAACTGTCACACCACGAGAGATGTTCGAAAAAAGGAGGTGTGGAACGGATAGTTCGATTACACAAGAAATGTATATTTAAATCAGAGAACAGTAGAGAACATGGAGAGAGAACAAACTGGAATCGCTACAGGACTCAGACCGGGATGTAACCTTTCGACCACTTTGTTAATACGTAGAAGATATTATAAGAGAATTTTCAATAACCAAGGAGAAGGAATAAAATCAAATACATTTAATTTGCAGATGATGTAGTTCTTATTAAAAGGAATGAAACATGGTTTAACAAGATGTTAAAACATCGAACAGGAAACAATAGTGAACATGAAATGAAAATAAAGTATAACGAAAAGGATACATAAAAACTTAAGAAAATATTAATTAATGAATTGTGTGCAGTATAGAGCAGAAACGTGTTCTGTGAGAGAGTGTACAACAAAAATTGGAATGAAAATGTAAAGAAGAAGAAGAGTAGAAAAGGGTAGCTGTACACAGAGCAGACATTATGAAGAAGTGTTGAAGAGAGTGGGTGTAAGACGAGAAGTATTTAAGACAAGGAAGTTGAGAGCATTGACGACAAGAAAGGTGAGAACATTGTTCACACAGAGATAACATACTGTTACTGAGTCATGCTGTTGATGGAAAAGGGGGAAGAGAAAGAAAAAGAACGTACGTTCTTGGTCGTATTAAGGGAAACAAATCGTACCCTTATGAAAAAAGAAAAGCCCAAAAACCGGGATGAATGGAGAGGGCTTAACATGCTTTAATAGACCTGCTGCTTACAGCAGAACATTAATGATGATGATAGTAATGCTGCATTACAGTCAATGAAAATTGGCTAAAAGTAGCTCGAGTGAAACAAAAAATGACTAAAATAGCTGGAGTGAAACCAAAAATGGCTAGAAGTAGCTAGAGCCAAAACCAAAAAATGGCTAAAAGTAGCTGGAGTGAAAACCAAAAAATGGCTAAAAGTAACTAGAGTAAAAACAAAAAATGGCTCAAAGTAGCTGGAGTGAAAAACCAAAAAATGGCTACAATACCTGGAGTGAAACAAAAAAGTGGCTTAAAGTAGCTAGAGTGAAAACAAAAAATGGCTAAAAGTAGCTAGGGTGAAAACCAAAAAATGACAAAATGTAACTAGAGTGAAAAGTGAAAACCAAAAAATGGCTAAAAGTAACTAAAAGTAGCAGTTTCCCCCCCACCTACCGCTCCGAAAATAAGTTTCAGTCTAATTATAAAGTCTCAACGACCACTGCAGTTACCATCGATACGCGTAAAGAAGAGTCATTACAACGATGTTACAAAATGCGTTCAATGGCATCAAAAACAATAAATCATTCCGTTGTTTATTTTTCTTTCTTTCTCTAGAGACAGGTTATTCTGTACAATTTACGGACCCTTCTCTTTCAAAACTAAAAATACCATTTTGTCGCATTTTCTAGGAGGGGGAAATGTCAAGTACTCCCACGAAATATAGTCGAGCGAGAAATCCCTACTTTGCGTTTGTGTTGACAAAGCTCGTATTTAATCACGTGCTTTCATTAACAATGCAGGAAAACTTCTAACACAGTATGATTTCATCACGCAATGCACGTTGCATGTTTTCATTTTGTTTGTTACCATGTATTTACTCACTTACACAATCAGATAATTGCAAGTAAGTGCATCTTGTTAATCACGTTGAAATTCTTAAGCCGATATTTCATGTACGCGACAGTTAAGGAAGGGTCTTCATTTGCGATTTGGTTGACATAGCCAATAGAAATACGTCTTGTGAAGTATGCGGCTAAGGTGTAGATGAAAAGGCGGCCTAATCTATCAAGTAAAGGAACAAGATTAAAGTGCTCTCTATGTTGAATGTGAGCGAAAGGGCCGGTTTCTCCAACGTCTATTAAATATAGCGTAACCATTAGATAACTAACGGTGTGTTAAATTTTTAACCGTCCGTTAAAATTTTTCTATTTCACCAACACTAACATTACAAATTTAACAAACCGTTTACAATCAGACCGTTAAGTGAAGAAACCATTTGATTTCTAAATTTCTCGTAAGCTAAACGAATTCTGATTGGTCGAGTGGAAAATTGTTTACGCCTGACAAATGAACTTCGCAATGCGCAAGCAATAGATCGCTGGCACTTGTTTGTGTGTTTGTTTTTTATACATGTGTGTGTCTATATATATGAATGTATTCAAATGATCTTCAAATAAATGCCAATAAAATAATATTACAATCCGGTACAGTAAACAAGGCAAGAATCTTACCCTCTCAAGACTTCCGGAAGCAAGTTTCAGTATAATTATATAACGTTTCAGTTGAAAAGCGTTTCTTATGTATGAATATGTTAATACGGATTGATTTTCCTTTCGTTTACATAGCTAATTGCAGTGCTCAAAAGGTTGAAGCCCTTCATTCTTATAACTACAGACAGGATTAGCCAGTTTTCATCTATTTCATGGAGGTAATACTTTTTGTTAGCTACTTCTGTTGTATGGCGTTAAATGTAGTTCCAATGTTGTTATTTTCATAATTTCGGATGCATGCAAGTATAATGTGATAAAGTCAAGCAACGGGGTGGCTCATGGATCAAGTTCAGCTTAGGTCAGCCAGCTATTGAGCAATACGTACGCTTTATACCACTCATTCCCTTGCAAATAATTTACAGACACTTCTGTAAATACCTAGCGGTAGACAGCGACCCAAATTCAATTTCGAAAAGCCATATTTCATAATCATTTACATAAATACGCACTCGATTTGCTTTACGCACAGGTATGGAGCCATATGGGGAATATCAGTGGCGTCATTTCGTATGATGAATGTCACGTATTTGCTACATAATTAATGGAAAGATATCGAGGGGCGCTAGCAAGCGTAGATAGGTTAGGTAAAGCCAGGGTAATTATTTTATCATTATACTTGAAGCACGTCACATTTAACAGGCCATCCTTATGCTCAGCTCCAACACGGAAGTAGCTAAATAATTGCACGTACTTGTTGCAATTTCAGTCTCATACTTTCATGGCCTAAATCTTTCTCCTGTGAATTTTACATTTTTTGGCTTACCTAAATTGAACTTAACCCGGGGCGGGGACACATTGTTGAAGGGCGTATGCGTGTTCTTGCACTCACATCACCCTTGTACCATATTCTTCATTGCACGGATCCGAAATAATGTCAATATCAATTGCCAGTACATTCAGCACCGCATAACAGAAGTAGCTAAAAGTAAGAATTTCCAAATAGGAATAGGAATTACTTATTGTCAATAGTTAAAGGAGAGCTTCACTCGACGGAATATGATCTTTGTACGTAGTGCTTGCTAACTTTTCCTGTTTACATGTGAAGATTTATATTACACGATTGGTAATGTTCACAATACTTTCTCTTTTACTCCACATCATTTCCCCTCCCAAAATATCTTAAGTAGACGTTTCTGGCATGTACCACCAATCTCCGAAACAGTTTTGTAAACTATATACAGACACGTATTAGAGAGAAATATTCTCCTGAAATTATTTAAAAGGAATTATGGTAATCGTTAAGAAGACAAAGGAGTAATAAAGCGACTTCGTGCGTTTTTTTTAACAGATTGCCTTTCTTTTGTATGATATATATTAAAAACGATGATCAAGTGCGTAATTTACACCTTAGGCCTAAATACGTACACACATGGCTACTTTTCCTGTAAAACCATTCTATAGAGCGCGTCTTCTTAAGCATACCCGTATAGGCCCCTAAACATACTCGAACATCATATTTACATGGCCCGCAAAGCAGGCAACATTGTTTTTAAATGTTTTTGATCTTTAAAACTATTGAAATGCATTGTGCCAAGTTGTATATTTCATCAAGCAATTCTGTGTTTATGCTTTCCATTTCTTGTTTCCTGTTTTCAAACTTTCGAGATACACAATCACTATCGGACCGTTAAATATTTAATCGACGAGAATCTGATGATTAACGTTAACGACAGCTTTAACAGACCGTTAGCGTTAACCGATGTTGATGAAACGGTCGTTTCTCCTAATCAGACGTTAAATGTGCTTAACGGGTTGTTAAATTTTTAACCAGCGTTGGGGAAACCGGCCGTTAGAGTACCAGAAGTCATCTTAGGTTTATATACTGTATAGACTTCGTAAAATCACATTGATGAGAAATATGCGAATATGGGATTGAAGAGAGGCTGAATAGTGGTTACGTCAGCGGCGTTGCTCCGTCAGACGTACGCAAGTCGCAAATGATCTTGGCGGGGTTTATGTTGTAAGAAGTATCGGGCTTTCGCCCCTGCGTTACATTTATATTGCTGCTTTGTCGGGCTGCATGAAATGTAGGTGAAGTGTCAGTGAAGCAACTATCGCACTCACTGGATGTCTATGATGAAGGTGACTTGTGGGTGTCCCTTAATTAGTCCCGTTGTCCAGGATGGACATGGCAATTTCAACTTTTGCAGTTATCTTTTCATCTATGGTGGTTGCAGCTTGGTATTTGATGAGTCCTTTCTTGATGTTGAGCAGAAAATTTCGTAATTTGATACTCTGGAAGAGGTGAAAGATGACAGTACAAACTGGTGCCTGCAGGATTGCTTGAGCTAGGGTCAGAAGTTGAAGCAATAAGAGTAGTGCTGCCGCTGTTAGAAGTAGTGGACTTGCCCAGTTGGAATTGGTTGTTTGTTGTTTGAGGATTATTCTGTAGGGTTCCGCTTGGCTTTGCAGCCACGATAGTTGGCAGGGTCAGGGTGACTGCCTCCACAGTTGGCACAAGTGGCGGTTTCAAGTCAGGTTTTCTTAGGGCATTGACCACATTTTAGGCAGCGTGATTTCATCCAACAAGTATACTGGGAGTGACCAAATCGTTGACATCGGAAACATTGTAACACATCGGTGAATCGATAAGCTTCTACGGTAATACGATTACTTAGCAGGTATTGTGGGGCGTGTAAACGAAAGTTTTCATAAATGTATTTTCAGTTACATGATCTAGCAGTAGGAGGCGTAGAGTGCGGCAAGGAGGTGAATATAAAACACGTTCAGCGATTGGTTCAGCGATACCAGATCCAGCGATCGCGAAGTGGCTTTCTTGCCACTAAGTACCTACATTCACTATAGTTATTCGAAAGCAAGGCGAGTTGGAAAGCACTATTGATGCATGAAGGTCCACATATCAACGAAATTGTTTTCACCCCAACAGAGGGCGGTGTGAACTCTCAGTGAAGAATCTCAAGCGGTCTTATTCGTAGATAGCCTACAGTAATAGGCAGGGGCGGATCCAGGCTGAATATTTTTTTTTTTGGGGGGGGGGGGGGGGGGGGGGGGTCGTTCAAGTTAAAAACAAGGTAAGAGAGTATTGAAAAAAAAAGTCAAATAACTTTAGAAAAGCAAACGCAGCTCTTTTGTAGAATTAACTTTTTTAAAAAATTGATACTGGTGGATTGCAAATAATAATAGTAAGTAGAAGAAGAAGAATGCGAATTCCTTTTTAATCAAGACCTCTTAATTCCTATTCATACGCTACTTTTTATTACTTCTTCCTTTTCCTTGCTATTTTCATTTGTAAAATGCACGACTAACCTATGAGAATTACAATTTTTGTAATAACTTAATATTTTAACAAATGCAATACAAACACGCTTGATTCACAAATAAAAGTATATGTAATTACTAATGCTTGATTAGTTCGTACGACAAATTTAGTTGTTGGAAACACAAAGTTAACAGTCTTAAACAGACAAAGGAAATGCACAAAAGAATCAGTTCCCGTCTCACGACTCTTTACAAAACAAATTCCAGCTTGCGTTGTCGCAAAGCAGCGAATTTATCTACCAGTTTCTCAACATCGATATTCACGATGGACATATATGAGAGTTATGCCAGTCAGTCGATCTTAACTCATCCGACTTCGAGTCCAGGTTATCAACAAACGAAGCGTAGAGAAAGTTCCCTCTGTCGTGGTAATGCTCACAGCTAAAGTGGTGAGAATGTGAAGGACAATATGAATAACAGGATATTGTTCAGAGTCACAAATGAGGAGAGCGTCCATTAGTTCCCTACGTTTCTTCTCTAGCACGGCAAAACGACGCCAAATCTCCAGCAAACTCCCTCATGGATTTGTTCGTGAAAGGTGACAAAAATTCAAATATTCCCTTTTGCTTCTCCGTACTTATTTCCTGATGAAACTGCATGTTATATGGAAGTAACGATAATAAGCTGACGCATTTTAAGTTTTATTTCGAGAATCTACAATTTATATCCTTCAGGACGTTACCAAGCACAGGAATGTACAGAGAACGTCTATAATACTCCTCGGGAGAGTCGGCTGGCACTTTGCTTCGGATAGTTTGTCTTGAACCCTGGCGCTTCACTGAGATTTCCATGGTCGAATCAATTGTTCGCTTTCGCGCATGCGTTTCGAGTTAATGCATCGCGTACACATTCGATCATCGATCAACAAGCAGGACGCTTACAATATTGTTCCCCCCTTCAGTCATTCGGACCATTGTCGCCAGTATTTTTAATACTTGCCTTCGCCGCGCCCTTTCTTCCTTTTTCTCTTCGTCTCTTGTTTCACTTGGATTAGTTTGTTTGTTCGTTTTTGTTTGTTTGATAGTGCAGTGAGCTTGTTTAACTGTGAAAAATACTGTAAATAGAATGTTCAATACAAATCAATCTGCTTTCGCAACCACAATTTTCCTTCTTGGAAGACAAAGATAGAGAAAACCATTAGGTCTATTTGCTTTCTACACCTATCAAACCGGCATTTCTAAAACAAGAATATTGACAAACACTTGCGAAAAGATAAGGTTTATATTTTATTGTCTGCCAATTGTTAACAAGCAGCAGAGATCAGTGTTGAGAACAGAGGGAGTGCGCAAAATATCGCATGTTAAAAGAAAGAACAGAATAATGTCCACCTGCGTTTTCGAGTAAGAACGGCAAGGCACGTAATTTCTTGCAATGCATTTCTTCATTTGACTTCTGCAACGTGAAAAAATAGTAAAGCTTACCTATTTTAGGTTTTATTTTACATTTATGATACAAAGTTGAGAAAAAATCAAGAGCTGCAACTCTGGAATGGATTTTATTTTATTTATAAAATAAAAAGTATCCTTTTCTGGGGGAAAGGGCGATCGCCCTCTCTCCCCCTGGATCCGCCCCTGGTAATAGCGTAGTCTTTAGATTCTGCCGTAAGTTACACAACAATGTCATCGGGTTCCATTCCTGACCAGCGAACATAAACATTTTCATACTATTTTTTATAGCTGGCAGTACAGAAGGTTGGTTATTCAGTTAAGATGGACTTTACATACCCTATTTACGGTGAAATACCGTTCCGCCACCAGTGGCAGTGGTGGTGTTCAATGTGAGAGCCGCGGGCCTGAACTATGGCTCGGCATCGCAGTTTCTACTAGAAGGCTTCATGCGCAAGCCGGCAAGCGGGTTGTTGTCTCAGACCTATTTACATATTTCCAAAGATAATTTTTGACAATGGTTTCAAAAAATGGTTTCAAAATCATGAAAAATCGTAATATACAGTAGATGTATTATTGTATAATACCACAGTATTATCCCAATTACACTTCAATATTGGTTTTCCTATTGTGTGAACAGGATATCACTTGAAGACTGGAAATGGGATGTAGAGTTCTCGTACACCAGACGCTATAGATATACAAGAGTTTTATAATAGTCTCGGGCTAATTCTTTCTCAGGGATTCTTAAACCAAGAATGTGGATTGACGCGAGTTCGCTCCTCGAGAATTAGATCATACGATAACCTAGTATTCAAGATGCCCGCTTGGATGGACCTAGAGGCTTGTGCACATGGCTGGGCGAAACTTGACTTCTATATTGATACGACCTAGATAAGATTATTCACTCTAGCGAAGCTTGCAAGATCCACTGCATTGAAAACAATGTAAAATATTTCAATCAAACACAGAACCCAAGAGTTCGGATAGTATGAAAGTACCGGTTTATATTTGCTAATTCCCTCACTTAACTCTTTAAATACACTGATTACATTTTTAACTGTTTCCTTCGTGACATTATACCAAGTTCTCCTTTTCTTTTGACATTAATTACCTCATGCAATAAACCAAACCACAACTAAAATTATTTCCAATTTTCTTTCATTAAAATAACAATAATTCCACTACTTTTAGGGACCGCAAAACCTCAAAATGTTCAAATAGCTTCTAGCGCACGAGTTTTTCATAAATTCCGCCATCTAATCCAAGAACAATGCAATAAGTAAACTTCAATTTAATTCAAACTTGTTTTGGTTAATACATAAATTAATCGAATATTAAATACCAGAGGTTATATATCATCCCGTTATTTGTCTGGTGTTACTAAGGAAAAAAACGCAGAAAACCTCAGTCTACTTTTCCTTTTTCTGCACAATTTGTTTTATGAAGATTCGGAAGGCCACCATCACAATCACTGCAAGACCGTGATCATCAAATATGTCTTCAAAATCGTTGGAAAGGTCTGTATGAACTGCTTTCTCATTTGCCGCCAAACCCATTAACAAGCCATCAGAACCTCCTGCCTCTTCCAATTCCTTCAGGAAACATTTCATCCGCTACAACGGTAGGCTTCATGTTAGCGGTTACCTGCTTATAATTATTGAAAGTGACAAACGTTCCGTCAAATAAATCAAAATTACAGTAGGAATATCTCATCTAATTCCTTCCCTTTGGGTATGGCTCCCTGGATTGAAGCTACATTACCTCTTTGAATTGCCATGCTTATTCTTTGGATAAGAAAGGTGCTTGCTCTATCATCACCAGATGATTATGTGATACGCTTACCTATTTCTTTTATGAAGTTGAGGCCTTCTTTTCCCCATGAACCACTGGATTCGATAGCAATGGGTATGAAATGGTACTTCTTTGCAAGATTATTATATTTTCTTCTTTTTTCCGCTTCTTTTCGACTGGCGATGTTTCCCGCCTGGATTGAGGAAAAAGGGAGGTTGGAAGGAGCGAACGTGTCTGAGCAAGTGAAGTCCCAAATTAACGGTTTGCCTCTCTTCCAGGGTAACAGAGTCATCCCATCTGGTCTTTTACCGTCTGTTCTGCTACATCCAGTAGGTTCTCGTACTGCAGGAATGCCAGCTGAGATTAGTGCTCTCAATATAATGTCATCAACATTCGAGTGACGAGGATGCCTACCTGCGCTCTTTGAACAAGAAAGGCTATGTAATCCTTTTTTATTTACTTCTGTTTTACATACCTGACATTTGTGACTTTCACAAATATCTGCACCCAGGCGAATTATAACTGCTATTCGGAAACTTTCATTACTTAGGTGAAGGCCGAGAGGGGGCGAAGGTAGAGCTTTGAGCCAAGCACCTGCTTCGAAGGAAGACGCGGCAATTATTCTGGCTTTGTCTTCTAAATTTCCTGCAGTCTGAAGTAAAAAGGAGAGGTGTGATTTGATAATGGGTTCATCCCATGTAAATTGCTTTGATCTAGTATCGAGTTCGGGCAAGAATGATCCAACTAATAATGACCAAGTTGAAGAGCAAGTCTCAATCTGAGAATCCCCATGAGAACTGATATCATTTTGGAGAAGTGATTCTATCAGGCATCGGGAACCATAGAACGACGCCAAGAAGGCGGGAATAGCCAAATCTAAGGCGCGACGAATGCCTAATCCTCCAAAATTGACAGGGATAGAAGCCTGAAGCCATGTGTGGTCAGGAAGGAAACAATTTAGGATGGATTCTAAACCAGATTTAATGGTGTTATCGTAACGTTCAAGTATATCTTCTCTCCAAGAAGGCGAACAACGCAGAAAATATAATATTCTTGGTATGGTAAAATAAGATCTTAGTAAATAAAATGCTGAGTGTGCAGAGATCGATGAAAGACGTGAAAAGTACGTTTCAAGTTTGGTTATTTTCTCAATTAATAAGGATCTCCTTGCGTCAGTAGAGAGGGCAGCACCTAGAAGAAAAGTATTTGATGGAGACATTAATTGAATGCCTGGAGACACTTCGTTGTCCATTCTCATTTGCTAACAATCTCGTACATTATATTTGACGTCATATACAAATCTTTAAACAGCAAACTCATTTAATGTGGCATTTATATTCTATTTTATTTTATTTAATCTTCAATTAACAATGAATTGCAACAAATTGCAATTTTCAAATATTTAAACTCTATTTATATTTTATTAACAACAATGTCTACATTAAAGTAAATTCTTTAAATCTCTTATTTAAATAGCAAATGAAATCTCAACAACCGCACAACGATAACAAATAAAACCTAACACTCGCTAGTACGTAATTATATACATATTATACGTTAGTTTCCATATCAGGGAAATGACGTAAGTGCCAAAATTTCGAAAATCGCGCTTTTGAATTACTAAGCCTAAAAACACTCTGCAAAAATCTAGAAGTTCCTAGACAATTGCAAATAGTGCAAAAATCGCAATGGATGTAGTTATGTGTTCGAGGAGGAAAAAACTTTCCGTTTTTTCTCTCTCCTGTAAATTTTCGTTCACGTTTTCCATTTGCAGCTTTCATTTCATTTTTTGAAATTCTTATATGCAAGTTGAGTAAATTATTTTTCTTATACTAACCCACACAGAGTATGTAGTTTCATTCCAGCTCCTTTTTTTTTTAATTTTCTGTAACCTACGCAGAAGGCAGTTTGGAAGAACTCGGCCACCCCCACAAAAGTGAATACGCTCTTATGAGCATTGAATGGGCAAAAATAATTCACCAATAATTCAACACTGGTTTGATTCTTTTGCAGGCGATGCTTGCTTTTTACTAATTTTGGCACTCTGATTCTGAAAATGAAATCCATTTTTATCCATCACGTACAGATTTTTGGGGAAACGGCAATACATCATTTTATTAGATTCACTTTAAATGATGTAGGAACTCCATTGTTTATTCACAGATGGCTCTGTTTAAATGTTGATAAACTATTTATTTTGTACAGTACAAAATTTCTCTACTTTCAACTGAAAGTGAACGAAACTGTCGATGTACAATTTACATTTAACCTGATACGTTGCCATAAATATTCCACTGACTGTAGTTATATTGGTATGATCTATTTTCGATATTCCGTGGTTGAATAACTAAAATAGAATTTAATATAAAATGCTGTGCTTTCTAACACATGCCGTATCATTTTTTAATTTTTTTATCTATAGTGCTAGCTTAGAATGTATTTTGTGTTGTAAACCGTATTAGTTTGAGGATGACATCATGTAAGTGTTTAAAATGTTCTGTTATGTGTGTGGCGGTTACATTTTACTCAGAGACACCAATTCACAAGTTCGTGAAGAGAGTGTATTTAATTATCTTGGCTTCAAATTAGGAAACCACGATAAGGCGTAGGATCCCCTTATTGTGTGCAGAATATGTGTCGAAACATTGACATCTTGAACAAATGGTAAAATGAAAGGAATGTCATTCGGGTATCTATGATGGTATGAAGGGAGCTTCGTAGTCATTTGATGACTTTCGGTATACATATTAAAGAATATAACACAGAGAACAAGAAAGGTATATCCAAACAACATTTGCTCAGCAATCAGACCAATATTAATTGCATGGAGAAGATAAAGCAAATTTACCTGTAATTTGTCTGCAGGGAGTAGAAACGTGATGTATGCACCACTTGCAGATCCTGCTTAAGGGCTATTCACACTCTATTTTTTTTTAAAATAATACTTGTTTGTTTTTTATCGAGTTGTATGTGCATGAGTAGATGTTCTGGACTGAGATTTTGCTGTATTTAGAAATTTATTAATTATAGTTTTAATGCTAAGCGATATGTAACGCATGAATTTTATAGAGTTGTTTTGGAATGAAAAATCTATCGGATTTCAGAAAAAAAATGGCCATATGAATGCCGAAACCTTGAACTGTGATATGAATAAGTTTATGGAGTTTCATATTAAAAATGCAGCTTTTTAGAACATTTTAATTGTTGGAAAGCACGATGATTGAGTGGACAAATTCCGTGCGAAACACGAAAGTACAATAAAATCACTATCTCACATGGCAACGTATAAAAATATTGTAACTTGTTACCTATCATTTCAATCTCTGAAATTTACTCTTTTATTCGATGAGAATATGTTTGTGATGAAACTAATACCATAGTTTTAAATGGTTCATGAAACGATAAACAGTTTTAAAATTCTCTAGAACTTCTGAGAGCTAGCGACAATTTCTGTTTTGCGAGAAAATGTGGAAGTTTATGGTCAAGAAGCAGTCTCGCTGCTACTGATCCTAAACGGCAATAAATCTTTCTTCCGTCAGCTTGGGGCGTTATAGCCCTGAACAATTAGAACTCGCGGAAGATTCTCCTCTTTGCCTCCCAAAAAGAAATGGGGTTGGGAAGATAGCTTTCACATCTGCAGAAGAAAAAGAAAAACGAAAGAAAGAAAGGAAGTTAAACCATTTTTATGGTAAAGAACAATTCGTTCGAGAACAGGTTCAATTGTTTTTCTTGCTGCATCTCACATGCCTCATATGAAGTCAAAGGTATGGAATTTCTTTCTTACAATGCCCCTTCAGTTTTCCTCTATTTCTGTCGAATGATAACTCGAGCTCTGTTGTGCCTAACCTTGAAGCTGTTTCTATAAAATTCTATTGCCAGAAAATCCTTATCTTCAAAATCCTCAAGGCAAATATTCATCTTCAAAGTGCTAGTTGCTAGTTTCTGTCTTCATAGCCGATGATACAGAAGAGCAGTTAATTCGTAAAGTACATAACAGATAGGATCTTACAAACAGAACAGAACAGACTTACATAGATCTTACAAAAAATAAAAAAGTAGCTGAAAATGTCAGGAATATTGTGGAATGAGGACGACAATTTGTAGTTCGAGAATTTATGCAGTACCTTGGGTATACATGACTGTTTCTTTTAGTAGGTTTATTTCAAACCCACATTTAATATGCGCACCAGCACGCTGAACCTGCCTTCACTTGTGAGTTCGTTGGCAAAGGGAAGGGTGTGTGTGTCTTTGATCTCCTGCTTTCTTATCAGTTGCTGTGAATTTACGACTATTCTGAGCAAGGTGAGTTGCAATACTTCATATTTTGCTCTGATATAAAATAGTGGCTGTATGATATAAGGTGCTGAACCTGTGTAAATGCATATATTTGTACAATTATTATCGTACGCATCAGGCCCGTAGCCAGCCCGGTTACTTAGAGGGGGCAATGATGAATACAGAGGGGGCAATGACGGGGAGGACCTCAAGGAGCAACACAAAACTATTTATTTATTTATTATTTATTTTTCACGAAATTTATCACAAGCTTGTAGCATTTTTTACAAAGAATATACTGACAAATATTACAGTACAAATCCAAGACTACCGAGTATCATCTTTAATGTATATTTTTCGTTTAGAAGATAGTATATATATATATTGTGTTCAGTAGTACAGATAAATACCAACTATTAATATATTTGAGGAAAATTCGGTAATATTGTATATTAAATTGTTTGAGAATTACAGGACGCTTATCACAAGCAAGTTAGGAGATACTTTTATCTATAAAAATTGAAAAAAAAAAAACCTGACACAAATGAAATAAGCAGACATTATTTTTAACATTCTTTAGCCAACAGTATTACAATAAAATAAGTTTACGTGAGCACTTCGCAAACTCAGTGACCAGCTGTTCTAGATCTAGTGCTCGCAGAATATCTTTATTATAAGCCAAGAGAACGAGGTCCAAATTTCTTTCCTGTCCCATGGAGAGGCGTTGGGGGCGAAGGAGAGCCGTTAAATGTGAAAAGGAATTTTCCACCGTGTCCGTGGAAGACGGAATAATTAGAGCAGCTTCTGTAAGCATCTTTAGGCCCGGAAAAGCCTCACCATACTTCCCAATCTGTTCTGAGAGCTACTCCAGAGATGTGGTCTCGCTCATCAGTCGATTTGCCAGATCTACTTCCTGCTTCAAATTCTGAAGAATTTTGCAATGGTTGTCTCTGTATTTCAAAACATCGCACAGAGGTTACAAATTTTCTTCACTTCTGTTACCACTTAGCAAGTGTAGAATGGCTCCGATCACAACCGTCCCTGTCTCACAAATCTGCTGTGAATTTCTTCAATGGAGAGATCGAGAACTTCGTAGAATAATCTTCTCAGCTCATTCCCGTCTTCCTTTCTCTTTTCCAAATTTATGCTTTCCAAATCAACAGCCGAATCAGCGAACGTACTGGGGATCGTGCATTTGCGTGTTAATGGTGTCTGAGTCGAAGTGTTCATTGCATATGCGTTCATTGCATCATCGAGGAGATTTCCAAATACTTCTACGTCTTGCCGACAAGATTGGAGTTGTTCCGTTACAGATTCTATTAACTTCACAGCAGCAGCAATGTCCAAATCTCTTCTTTGCAGCAGTGCATTTGCCGGTTTTAGATATCCAAGCACCTTGAACGTGAGTTCTGCAAGGAAGCAGAAGGTCTTAGTAGAGATTTGAGGCAGTAATCCGATAGCTTCAACTTTCAATGAGGCAAGTTCTTCGTGGGAAGTTTGGATTGCTATCAGCGCACTTAATATGTGAATTCTGTCGTCATGAATCATTGTGACTGTGTCTAGATATTCAGTCCAACGTTGTTCCAACAATCGCTTTAAACTCTTTCCTGCGTATTCTGCTGCAACGTGTCCTTTGCTGAAAAAGCAATATAGTTGTTGACAAATATCGAAGAACTCTTTCAGTTCAGGAACTGATTCAATTACTCTAGTAACAACCAAATGCAACTGGTGATTGAAGCGGTGGAGAAACAAAATATTCCTCTTCAAATCCTCAAACAATGCTTTTCTGTTCGCTCATGACTGGTGCTCCATCGTAGCACTGCGATATTATGTTTTCGGTTCTGAATTCTACTTTCCTTAAACAGTCTAAGATG
>JAGDQP010000032.1:0-26694 GCA_022664845.1 Lepisma saccharinum
ATATGGCATTCAAAAGCCACCACTACATTGAACTTTGCAACATGTTAGGAATAGCACCGCACCATTCTTTAGCCTACGTGCACGACAACATTGGGCTGATTGAATCTTCCCATACTCTCATTGAGTCTATGATAAAAGCAAGAATATCTCAAAATGGAGGCGACCAACGGTTATGGGACACCAACTTGAATGAAATCATTCATTGCATCAATTTAGCTCATCGCCCTTCAATTGGATTTAGTGCCTATTACATTACGTACGGCTTTCAGCCCAGAGAAATAACGGATGCAAAGTTCAACCGACAATGCGACATCCCGGAGAACGCAACCCGCTTAGCAAACATGAAAGATGCTAGACAAGCAGTTGCCAGAAACCTCGAACGAGACTTTCAAAGACAGAAGAGATACTATGACAGGAAAAGATCTCAACACGAATATAAAAAGAACGACCAAGTTCTAATTTTCAACCCATTATTTAAGAAAGGCAATGTGAAAGCTTTTACTTCACCTTTCACAGGCCCTGCAACAGTGATAGCCAATGTGCATGGAAATGCTTATAAGCTAAGATTTAAAAATTCACGAGGTAATTGGATAACTGACGTAGTAGCTGTCCAACGCTTAAGACCCTTCTACGAGGACGTAAATCTTTTAGAAGAATACGGAATACAACTAATATAGAACAAACAGGGCTACGCCCTTGCAAAAAACAATACAAACTATCTTTTTTTTAAATGCATTAATTGCTCGGGAGATTTCTTTTGATTGTATGGCCGAGCGATTCCCGGCCAAAATCAAGGGAATCCTATCTCCGACAGGGAGTGGCAGGAAATGGCCTCTCTCTTTTACATGTCCCGAAATCAAAGACTTTCGATCGAGCAATTAATAGCATATATTCTTTTTAATTATTAAGGCACGCCCACCCTTTAGATAAAGAATCAACATTAAAGAATTTCTTTTTAAAGAAATTGCTTTACACTTCCACTTTACGTTTCTACAATTCAACGTCCATATCTGAAGGATTCATTCCGAACTTAGGTAGTTATTGGTAAAAAAGGCAACGCTGATAACTTTAATCATTAAGTTAATGATAGGTTAAGAATAGGCAACATAGGTTGTATACGTATTAGCATATTACAGGCTTTAGCCATATTATATAATGATAGGTCAAATACTGACCAGTTTAAGTACCATAATAGGTAATGAAAGCCATGACAGCAAAACCTTTTTTTTCTTTTTCACTGTCACATTCTCACGACGTGAAAACACTTTTTATATAAGAATGCAATCAACGCTTGCTTCTTCATAATTTGCCGCATGAGCTAATTTTATAAGTTAAGCAAAGAAACATAAGGTACTTACGCTAGTGAAAAATAAAAAATTCTGTTCCCATCCGTCTGGACCTTGATCCACGGAAGATTGCAGAACTCCTGCACGCAATTACTTATTTTATAATCACCCACTAGTAAATTACACGAAGTATGTTTTTTCCTTTATAAGATGCAATATTATACGTATGAGAATATTTGATGATGATCAGAGGAAAGGAAGTCACAGCGAACAAAATGCTGCTTCAGCGCGTAAACACAAGTTCAATGTCAACATCACTAGCTTCATATAGTGAAGCGCATGAACAAGTTAAGAATATATTGCATATTATACGTATAAATAATGATAAGTTATTTTATTTTTTTTTAAAAAAAGAAGACATCATATTTATTAAATACTAGTTAGCTTTTAAGATCAGATTTTAAGACACACTTTTTTTTTCTTTCTTTTTTTTCTAGAAAGAAAACATGATTGCAATCAGCATTACTATCACAGCCATAGTTTTTGCCATAAGTACGACAGCATTGCCAACTGACAACTACCACGAAATCATTTTACCCCAGTTTGGAACTATATTGACGAATAAGGGAATAGCAGTTAACTCACATACAGACGTTTTCATCGCAGTAAGATCCAATCTGAACCTAGAAACCTCATATCCTTCTAAAGAGAACTGTATTGAATGGAATACGATCAGAACAGAAATTAAGAATGCCGAAAAGCATTTTTTTCGAAATATTGAAGACACAATTCCGTGCCATTTTAAAATTTCTGCAACACAAACCATTTCATGTGCAAACAACACACGTTCTAAGCGCAACATATTCAGTTTCCTTCTAGGACTAGGATCTTTTGGACTGGGAATAGCAAATATGGTCCAACAGCATAGACTGGCGTCATCAGTAGAACAACTTCGTCAACATGAGAATTTGCTAACATCTGAGCTAAATACCATGAGAGATAATCTTAGCCAAGAAATAAAAATCGTCAAGAACGTTGTTTTACAGGTGAAAAACGCGTTTCTTGGGCTCCAGACGCGACTACTGAAATCCTTTTGTGAATGGGCCCAGGAAACAAGAAAACTGAGTGCCCTATACGCCCATTATCTCGCACAAAGCGAAATTAAACAATTCATGTCTAGCGTGGCTACCAATAAACTTAGTCCACAAATTCTATCGGAAACGCAAGCCCTCAAATTAGTTACAGACCACGAATTGCTTAGAGATACTATTTACAAGTTCGACCTCGGATTATTATACACAGTATCCAAAAGTTTTCTCGTATCTTTCAATTTTCAAACTAAAAACGTGGACATTTTACTGCAAATTCCCACCATAAAAGTAACCTCTAGCGCGACATTACTTGAAGTTACAAACCTAGGCTTTCTCTATGATAAAACACAAGCCATGTTAACACTACCTAAATTTGCCTTCACATCTGGAAACGAAATACTAGAAGTCGAAGAAAAATTTTGCACTTTCGAAAGCTTTTTACACATTTGTCATCCACACAGTTTCCGTAATACGCAAAAAGCTTCATGTTTAACAGAAATAGTCTATAACAAAACTTTTACTTCATGTCATCTTCAGACATTAGAGGCAAACGGAGAATATATATACAAATATACAGAAACAGGCCTTCTATTATCCTCTTTGATCCCATTTCAAAGAACATACAAATCCGAAAGCGCCATATCCCATAGCAAACCATACGAAAATACAAAAAATGCTTCTATCTTTTTTCATTACAACGAGTTTGAACATATCATTTTTAAAGATATGATTCTACCCTCAAAATTACAAGTTAGAACCGCTACACGGCATTTGAATCTAAATAATACCGAAGCATTACCACTTCTAATAGAAAATTCTACGATACAACAACTGGATCGACTCATCAATCAACTAGATTCTATTAAACTCCAGAATAAACGTATTAAACCTTTAGAATTTAATTTTGATAATACTAATTTGTTTATCATTACTATAACTGTAGTACTATTTTGCATAGTCTTAATACTATTAAGCTGCATGTTTTTTATAATGACCCGTAAAATTAAAACTTTAGAGAAACGCAATTATAATCAGAATAATGATCACTAAAGGTTCTTTTCCCCTTTCTCTCGTTTCAGAGAAATGGTGACCAAGACCCTCCTGATAGCCGCTAGCATAGGCTTAGCATGTATTATTATAACTATTTTAGTAATAATATTTGTCAAGTTATATAGATTAAATAGAGACAAGACATCTAAAGTGAATACTCAGATTGCTAAGTCTCAATCATCATTTTCTTTAAGCTCTAAATCTATTTCCTTACCTATACCTATTATGCTTAACGAAACTACTCAAGAAACTTCTTTTTCTACACCCCAAGAATCTTCATACCATATATACGAAACCCCTATTTACCCAGCTGTACAGATTAATGACCAAACTACAAGCCAAACCTTAGTCGCAATTTCCACGCCACCCTTACCAATACTTTCTAAACAAGAAGACAACATGATCCAAACTCCAATATCTAACTCTTCTCCGACAGAACAACAACCTATCTTTTCACTGGCTTCCATGTCGCAGACCCAATTCCTAAGTCTCCTAGTGTAAAAACAGCGTTCCGACTAATAATAGCCAGAGTTAAACATCCGATAAGCCAGATATTAAGCGATACCAGTCATTACCATATCCATCAACATCAGTCCACGACGAAAAAGCAGCAAGAAGCTATTTCAAAGGAAACTCCAACTCCAAAAGAAGAAGACGTGAAGAAGAATAACATAAGAAACTACCAACTATGGGCATCCTCCAACACGTATTCTGTGCAAGACACCGTTTTTTTTTCTGCCTTTACCATTGAAGCTAATGACACACTACATCGTTTCCAAAACTATACTGCCTCATTCCAATACTTTGGTGGAGATACTGTTTCTTTTGGCAAGGCGATTAAGGACCTTCAACAGTGACACTTTATGTTTAAGTGCATTTATATACTTACGAACTATCCATAAGAGCATAAAACCTCTTTATAGAAGACACATATTTATTTACATCTTTTATATATATTCAAGGTGACTAGTGTTGTGATTGTGCTACAACTTATTATTTTTTTCTTTTGTGGTGAAGTGTATATTAATTAACCAACTTTTTTTCTCTCAGTGTTCTCGGTGCAGGGTGCTACATCAGGTGTATATATTGGATGTGTATATAATATTATGCGAATTTCGTATTCTAACAGTGTCTACGAAATTCTTTAAAGTGGGGGGCACGTAAGGCTCCCATAGCACCTCGAACCCAGTATCAAGAAACTCATTTATGAAAGACAGTTATAAAACTGCTCTACTAGAATTGTATATAATGGAACATCAACATTATCATTTTGCAAAGCTTGTAAACGACAAATTATATAAACAGAAAAGATATGTAATAAACAAGCAGGATATTATAAAACTGCTATTTAAGCTATTGTGTAACGATTACAGCAATGACTTTTCCGGGTAGCCCGCAGGAAAAAGAGCAAGGTATCTGAATTCCACGGGCCATCGTGTCATTGTGTCGCGCTGACCAGTGGAATTCCAGAGAGTGCTTTTGCACCCAGAATTAGGAAAACAAGATGTAAAGGGAAATCTTGGTACTCCAAAATGACAGTCCTTGGGTTAGCTACGAGATAACAACATCAAACAGTACTTAGTGCATTGTAGAAGTATTCCTGTGGTCTATCCGGTAAGTCGGAACACGCTGTAGATATGTATTTGAAACTTGAGACTTAAACCTTTTCTCTCAAATCCTCTCGCTTATTATTTACTATAGCTACATCCCATTTCTAGATTCCAGTATAATTTAGCACGGGCAGAGGAACCGTTGCGAAAGGGTGTGTTTTACCAGCAAAACGTATGCAATTTGTCCCGTGTGAGCGCCGCAATCCTACAGGTGGAGACATGAAATATATTGTTTTGATTTGCTCTTTATCGGTTGAATGCTAGAAGCAGGAGATAACATGAAACAAGATGTTCATATTTCAGTTTTTCCTTTTTTATTTATTCCTAGAAACTGCCATGAAAAGATAAACTACATATGTATGTATTTGCTTCGATGCTCCCGTACATTGCTGTATCCATTTTTTATCTTTATGAGGAGAGGGACAGTAGTGAGTAACTGTGAAGATCTGATAATAATTTCTTATTCGGTGCTTGGAGTTAATGTAGGGGAGAGAATTCATTAGGTACTCTGCTTCTTTGTTGTTCCTTTATAGACTCATTGTCATTGGGTTGCACACGAAGAAAAAGATTTAATCGGCTCAGACCTTATTGAAGTTAATCCTTCCCAAAATGATAATACTGTAAAAAGCAAATGTAGACTGTGTAAATAGGGGCAGGTCTTGTTGCCCGAATAAGAGAACATTTCAAGAAGTGTAATTCAAATCCCGCCCAGGACACTCTAGAATTTTTCTTCAGTGTTTCCCTGCCTAGCGCTTTCGATATACTCAGATTCCTATCAAGAATAGTATTGTAACGACCATTTTGTAGATTTGTTACCACAGGTATGTAAATTGTTTAGCTTGTTATGGCAAAGCTTGTAATGCAGTCATCTGGGAAGAAATAGTGAATTTATTTTCAATTGTGTTGTCAGAGCCGCCTAATTGTCAACTTCCGAACTACAATTTTGAAGAAGGTGGCTGGCCTTAAGCCGCCATTCTGGATTTTAGTTAGCTAGGTGAAGCAAGTGTGTAATCGCTTCTGATATGTTTAATAATTTGTGAATTTCGAATTGGTGTTACCTCATGTACGTAGGAATACTGCAAGGAAGTTTATCCATTTGCTTTGAGATATCAATGGATAGTATCGATTTGGAATATTTCCTATTTGCTACGAGTTAATGACGACTTACGTTTCGACATCGCAAAGGGTGAATTTGCTTCAGGTTGGAGAGTTAGTAAAATAGAGGTGCGTCTGAAGAATAGAATTTCGATTATCAGATCGCTTGTTACCTATATTACGCTTCTAATTTGTATCTTCAATATATTTGCGAAAAGTTTTGTGAGCTGCAGCAAGCTAGAAAATTTCTAGCGGGGAATTTTCAGGTCTGGATGCATGTCATTTTCCAGTAACTTACATTCGACTTTCCTTGATTGATTCAATAGTGGTATAGTTTGCATAAAGTTTTTATATTTGTTGCATCAGTTAGTTATATAATTGGTAACTGGTGAACGTTATATAATCAAAATATTCTTAGCCGATATTAGTCGGGAATTGAATAATTTGCCAGTAAATTCAAGTGAGACCACGTGGACGATTGAATATCGTTGGGTGAAAATTTGTACGGATATTTTGCGAATATTGCAAAGGATTATACGTTCTAAGATTCATTAGTTCTACTTTAATTCTGAATATAATTTTGTTTTGGAATTGAAGTGGATTCATAAGACCGGCGTGGTAGTGTTTGAACCTACTTTGATACCACGTGTCTTTGAATGCGAAATCCACCATTGCGTGTTTCGGACAATTGCATGGTTGATTAATTACCTTTTTTGTACGAGTTCCTCGAGAAATAATTTGTTCTCAAGGATACATGGATTTAATTTATTGTAGGCATTCATGGAGGAAATATAATATTTAAGTGACATGTTCGAATTTTGCTTTGGTCATAAGATTACAGTGTTGAACAAACTCACAGTTATATGATTGATGTTATATCCAAAGTACATGTTGCTAAGTTTATATTTTGTTTAAAGTTGAATTGAATGAACAAAACAACATCCATTTGTAGTCTGGCAGAACTTTCGCTTAGCAAATTTACAATAACACAAAATCACATTTGATTACATCTTTTATTGAATAAACAAGGATCAACTATGCTTCTCGTTTAAAACATTGAATTATTGTCTCAATATGTTCGTTTAAAGTTCCCCTCTGATAAAACAGATACAGTTAATCCGAGACATGCGATAAACATGTCCTACACTCGGTCTTCCATGTTTTGCTGTAAAGATGAAGTATATTGGCCAATCAAAACCTAGTATTATCTTTTAGGCTGTATATAACGACTGCTCATAAAACAAGAACTAAACGTAAAGAAGTAATAACAGTGTTCCCCATACATTACTTAGTAATACTCTGATAACTATATGATAACGCTACACCCTCTTAACAATCTCCCCTCTTAAAGAAAAAAGAAGAGCTCTCCGGTGAGAGAAGGTGTTTCTCTGTGCTAAACTAAAAACCAGTAATATCGAAAAACCTGATTTTCATAGGCTAACTTAATTAATGTTTAATTATGTAATCTAAATTACAAGGAGCAACAATAGTATTAAAATATTAAAATCATTCCTAACATCATTAGAATAAATGAAGAAATTTAAGCTAATTTCACTTATCATAAAGTGAACCGTGTAAACATGATAGCTATTCAGGTGGGATACCTAAAATCCATCCTTCAAATTAATAAAATAAAAGCAATTAAACGTGTTTCTAAAATCCATCCCTTGATCGCAAGTCATTTGTACATTAACAATATATACTGTCACTATTTCAATAGTGCAGTTCATGATACGAACAACGTTACAAAATATATCAAGAGCTACCATTTAAAGACACTAAATCACTTGCTAATAAACTTTTCGTTTGCTTGTTGAATGTACTGGAATTAGTTAACCTTATCATTTAGATATACAACTCAGTTTTCTTAATGTTACACCTTCGTACACATAATCTAATTCCGCATTACTTGTATGTACCATAGTTATAGATCGTTACCCGCTTCAGTCCTGTGCTGTTATCTGCTACAGTCCTGGACTATCTGCTTCAGTTATGGGCTGTTACCCGCTTCAGTTATGGACTGTTACCCGCTTCAGTTATGGACTGTTACCCGCTTTAATTCTGGGTTGATACCCGCTTCATTTCTGTGCTCTTACCCGCTTCATTTCTGCTAACTATTTAGACTTAATGATGTATTCATAATACGTTCTATCAAAAAACAATGCTACTAGAACATAACAGATGTTGGATAAAAAACACATATAAAAACAACACATGTTTAAAAAAATATACGATTCCAAAAAGTACTAGTTAAGATGGCAATCCTTCCTAGGACGTATATTATCCAATTACATGTAAAATGAACACAAGGGCAAAAAAACGGTATACAATTCACTGCAATTCATTATAACTTCTAAAATCTGCAGCTAATAGATATCCCTCGTTGGGCACATAAATCAAATTTTCACAAAAGACTGCGCCATCTAAATTTGCTGTGTGAAATCTAAAAGTCGGCTTCTTCTGTTTGTTCCCTCGTTGGGCGCATGTTGTTCTATCCTATCGACTGTGCCATCTAAATTTGTTAAGTCATATTTTGTTTAAAGTTGAATTGAATGAACAAAACAGGTAACATCCACTTGTAATCTGGCCGAACTTTCGCTTAGCAAATTTACAATAATACAAAATCAAATTTGATTATATCATTTGTTGAATAAACAAGGTCAACCATGCTTCTGGTTTAAAACATTGAATTATTGTTTCAATGTGTTCCTTTAAATTTTCCCTCTGATATAACAGATACAGTTAATCCGAGACATGAGTTAAACATGTCCTACACTCGGTCTCCCATGTTTTGCTGTAAAGATGAAGTATATTGACCTATCAAAGTCTAGTACTATATTTTAGGTTGTTTGTAGCAACCGCTAATAAGAAAAGAACTAAACGTAAAGAAGTAATAACAGTGTTGCCCATACATAATTTAGTAATACTCTCATAGTTATATGATAACGTTACATCCTCTTAACACATGTTCGACTTGGTTCGGCTATATTCAGATTTGTGTATCAAAATATTCAAAGTAGCGAATATCAGTTTAAATTGGAAAAATATTGCAGTGCAAGTTTCGAGTATAGAACTGTATGCTACTTTTTTATTGTTCATTACATATTTTTATACGAATTGATTTCATACATTTAAATTCAAGGTTATTGATATCTATACCTACTACCTCTAGCAAGAGCATGTTATTTGTGGGCTCTTGGGTAACGGTCTCGCCTATGTGACAAATCATTAGATATATTTCTTTGCTGTATGACACTTTCTGTTAACCCAACTGTGGAGGTGCTTGTTCGCAAGGAATCCTTAACTACAGAAAGTTCCATAGACAGGATGGTAAATCGAAGGAGGTTTGTTACACAAACCAAAATTCAGAATTCCGGCCGCCTACAAGAGGAGACCAGCAGTATCTCTGATTCAGAATCATTTTACGCATATGCAAGCTGCCCTTCGTCGAAACCCATCTTCATCATATATCCTGATAGGATTTGGCTTTTCCTTCACCATTATCAACGGTACTTACTGTTCTCTAACAGACACTACACTTCACATGCAATCCTCTAGATGGGCACTAATTAAGCTCCTGCTGCTCGCAAAATGTCGGCCATGGGTGTGCACTGTCCCCTGAGCTCGATTTGGTGGTTGTTGAGGTGAATATGACCTCTAACGTTCACGTCATTAACCATTAGCCGTCTACGTAGACCTATACTTTCATAAAAATACATTGCAACAAAATCAGCAGGTTATTTGTTACACATTAAACGTAACAAGCGCCTCCGTCCACGCTATTAACACAGTTCTCGCTTCACGCTTTAGATTTACAGAACCACAGTGCCTTTGGTATTCCAGGGCACTTTGAGAGGTAAAGGCAGCCGGGAGTGGGACTCACCACCGTGCTGTTTGTCAATAATATTTCGATCCCTAATTTCACATCCCCCATGTGACGTTCACGGCGCATGGTCACTGCACATGTTATATCTAGCGTTGTAAAAATGTTTTTTTTTTTGTAAAGTTTTTATGTATTTATTTTTTATGATTTAATTTCTTTCACACGCGAAGTATTTGATGCTTTACGCTGCAGATAATCAATGAAATCAGCAGGATAAGAGTTAAGCTTTCTCACATTCATTCCAATTTACTATTGCTTTGTTTTCCTGCAGCCTTACGAGACAAATGATAGTTTCATGCATACACTGTCACATTACTATATTTCTTATATCTTCATCCTGACTAACATAACGAATTAATTAAGGACATATGTACTGAAATTATTTCGTATATTCTGTAACAAAATGCTAATAAACCTAGAGGGACCTGAAGAAATATTTTGAATTATAGAAATAATTTAAAGTTCTAGAGATAATATAAACTCGAAAGTTCGAAGACGCTCAATTTGTTGGCAATTTTGGTGAGCACACAAAACCAGTCATTTTTAAAATCCTGTGTACTGGATAACACCGGGTTCAGCGCTTATGCAGCTATCCTGGATTCGTTGTTGAGTATTTAAAAAAAACGTGTGGTTTCGGGTGCTCACCAAAATTGCCAACAAACTGAGAACATAGTTGTAGGACGCCAATTTGTAATTTCTAGAGTTTCTATCTTCTAAACAAATAACCGTAGGTGTACAATGTCTTCATATTTGAATTTCTAACAATAAGCTAGCCTAAAATAATATGTGACACGACCCTGTTTCTAATTAAATTTTCGAGCCGAATACAAGATGGCGTCCATGATTCTCATACCACCGCTAGATGTAACCCTTTACCTATTGTCATTACCCAAAGAATGGATCATATTCCCGCAGAGGTTTTATCACGACAAATGTCTTCATACGTATTATTTACATTTGGTGTAAATCATTGCGGATACGTCCAACGGTTACTTGAATGAAATGTAAATTTTTTAATCGTTTGGCGATCCCGAGAAAGTACGGTAGATTTGTATTAATAAAGGAAGTTCTATAATTTAAAATAGGCTGGCAACACTGACAACTTGGGTGCTTGAGGTCGGGGACACTAGAAACACCGTTGTATGTGTGTTTTTATGTAGAATACTAGGTATACCTTTACCATTTCATCAAATTTTATAAATTCTGAATTTCATCAAATTTGGTCAAACAGAAACCAGCGAAAGCGCGATTGAAACGTTATAGAAGCTACTTTTGGATGGAGTATCTATCATAACCCCTACCATCTTCGTTTTTAAGAAACTGCTTAAAAAGTGTTAAACCCGTTTTTGTTTCGCAGTCTATAAAAACATGTTAACAACATGTTTTAATCATATGTTTCTTTCAGATAAAAAACAAACCTATTTTCTTCCAATCCTGCTGAAAACCTGGGCAAAACCTCAAAACCTGGTGTGAAAATAATATCTAGGTCATGGCTATTTGAAAGCTGATTTTTTCTTGTATTCAAAATTATACGCAGTGCAAAAAAGAAGACGATCTCATCGACAGTACGTTAGGTGTTCGCAAAATCGCAGGTTTTTTTTTGAAAATTTTGTATTTCGTAATTGATAATCTTAACGAGTACAAAGTTACTGCGTGTCTTAAAATTACGTACTCATTTATTTTGGGAGGAAGTATTTGTTACTTGTTAATTATATCAACTACACATAAATGCGTCTAACATTGGTCAGAGCATTGCCGTAGATTTAAAATGTTACGTAATCTGAGAAGGAGGTAATCATCATCTAAATTGAATATGCGTTACACGTTCTCGTAGAGTTATAAGGCCGGTTCCACGTTATTCCGCCAAGGATCATTCTTCATAGATCAGTCCAAACCATTCTTGCTCATATTGGTTCCTTTTATATTTCAGCAGCAAGGCTTTACTGTGAAGCGTTATGGGTCCGCTCCTTCCATTCGTCTGTCGACAACTTTCAACTCAGGAACTACTAGCGCTCAATGGGAACGTCCCGAGGAGACACGCTCAAACCCGCATGGATGATACACATCGCAGGAAGGGATCCAAAGATAGAGGCGGTGCGAGATATAGGGGGTAATTCATATTTTTTAAACTATTATAGCTAGGCAGATGATTGAGTTGCCGAGGAAAGACAAGACAAGTTCAAATCCGTATCATTCACTTAGGTAGTAGAGGCGGATCCAATTTATAAGGGGGGGGGGGCAGTTTTCATCTTTGGAATTACTAGAGATAGGAAGGTGATTGAGGTATTGGAAAGATCTCGACAAGACAAGTTGAAACCTGTATCATTCATCCAGATAGCAACGGATCGAGTATTAGGTGTTGATCCACAGATAGGGGGACCAAATTGTAACTTTGGAAATACTTGGGCTAGGAAGGCGGTTTAGGGGTCCTTGGAAAGGTCTCGGTAAGACGAGTTTGAGGAAGGACTTTCAAGTTTGGAACTACAAGGGCTAGGAAAGTGGTTGAGGTGTCATTGGAAAGTCCCTTGACTGAGCTCCGCCTCATATGTTTAATATTTGCTCTTATAAAGATCAAATCTGCACTTTCCGTGCACTTGTTTTTTTTTTTTTAGCTAAGGAATTGTTAATAACTCCTTTCAATATATGGTATTCAAATGCAGCAGAATAAATCTGTATTAAGTTATGCAAGGAATGAAGGAAAGCAGAGAGAATAAAATGCAGTATGTACAACACCAGGATCGAAATCATAGTCTGTCACATCTGGGGGAAAATTCAAAAAAGTTGCTGAGTACTATTTTCAGCTTTTCAACAAACTACCCTTGTGCAACAGAAGCAATGAACGGTTTTAACAGACAATAACGGGTGGTTAAATGTCAAAATCCTGTTTAACGACCATCTGATAGATCACTGCCTAAAGGTAAGGCTCTTATCTGACAGCATGCTGACATGGAAGAGACGGTTTTGCAATAAATTCAAGTGTTTAATTTCTAGTATTACTAAAGTATATCTTCTTCTAATTTGTCGCGATATGAACTTTAATACCTACAAGTCAAAATATGTTTCTAAGCTACCTTAAAGCCAGTCAAGCAGTTCGTAGCTAGCTAGAGACTGAAACTGCATGACATGTGTTCACAGATGATCCGGTATCCTTTTCTGTCTTTTGCTTTCTTTTAACTCCTAATTAACTTATATGACCAGTATAATGTAATACTTTCTTTACCTTTTATTATATTACTACTTTGTTGGTAATAAATTTCGTTCTTCAAGAAAACTAAAGAAATCAAGATTTTTTTTTCCAGGTTTTCAAGGTCTCTGGACCAATGTGTGAAAGAGTGTAACATACATATTAACATTCTTTTTATAAATCTTTTATCGTTTCAGAGGTGATAGCCACTATATCAAAGTATGTTTTTTTCCAAGCAATAAAACATTTTTGGCGCAAGCGTTCAGGAATGTAATGAACAATTTTTATTATGTTACTTTAAGCAGTGCATCAACAAATGGGCTACGAGAAAATTGATCAGTGCATCAATGAATTTACACGAGGCACATTTTTATTTTTAAAAAGAAGTCAATAAGTTTGTGCGTTTTATCACAGCACTATACATCTGACTGTATTGAATTACTATAAACGAAACGCCATTCGTAGTTCGTTTTAACATATCTCTTGCATAGATTCAAGGATAAAAAAAATGGGTTATTTTGACTTAATTTCTTTTAACAATGAATTAAATTTAATAATTTTTCAATATTTAGTAATAGAGTGAAAGTTTTTACAATAAATAGCGATAAAAATAAAACTTATAAAGATAAATACAAAACGCATTCTTTACTTTAATAAAGAAATATAAAATACAACTGATAATAATTGTTATAAATTTTGTGCTCTTAGTTGAAATTCGTGTTCATGCTAAAATACTTTTTTTATATTTAACTTTAATTACTGAATTGTTTTTATCCCTAATAATGCGTGCTGCTTTCTCTTTGGAGGAAATCTCTTTGGGTCAATGCAGAAACTTCGTTTTCGATCATGATTATTTACAAGTAATCCTCCCTAGACATTACCATGTTTCGTTTAAACAATTCTTAATTGTAATTACTCATATAGTCTTCACTACTTGCTATTGCTTTTGAATGTAGTTAGTAAACCTTTATTCTTTTAAATGACAGACCTTATAGATTTACATAGCAGTAATGTAACGAAAAGTAAATTTAAAAATATCTCATCTGGCGTCACCTAACATTTTAATGGTATATCACTATATTAAGATGCCCATATAGGAAACTAGTTAATAATACTCTAACAATAATATCAGCTAGTAGTACTTGAACCAGTTCTAAACTCTAACGTAAGATACAGTTAAATGAATTAAATATTAATTTGAAGTAGTAAAGAACTATTGAAAGTAGTTAGTTACAAATGGAATATAAAATCAACAAAAGTTTAGGGAATTATTACCAACTCACGCCACAAAATTCAGAGGGTTCTTCCAATCTTAAACACATTATATTTTCACTTATATTTAGTGTGGAAATTTCAGTACGGCATGTTTCCAGGCCAATCACCGATACGTTTCTCTCAATAATCATGTCCGTAATGTTTGTTATCAGGTAAATCACAGCCGTCTGGCTGCCAACCGAGTAAGATTCCCCTAAAATGTAATATTGCAAGTATTACTAAAAATAATAAAAAAGGATTGAAGATTATTATTAAGGAATGTATAAAATACATATAATGGGAAAATACAAACATTGCGAATCTTTCGCTTGCTTACAATAACCTAATTATTCAGCGATTTTTTTCTTGTTATTTCAAATTGGATGATTCATTGTTTTACGTTTTCCCATATCTATTAAATGCTTAAAATATGCAATAATGAGTATAACACAAGAACATGATGAAAACAAATACTCTATGGAACAAATCAAATACACTTCTTTAGAATACAAGTGAATCGATAATACTTAAAACTAATTATTTCTAATTGACAAACCGAGCGGCCGTGACTTAGTAGTAGGGCGTTGGCTTAGCATTCGAGTGGTCATGGGATCGATCCGAGAGGCCAACCATCCTGGCTCAGTTTTCCCTATGGTTTCTCTTCAGTCACACCAGGCAAACGCCGGGATAGTACTTACAAAAAGGCTCTAGCCGGCTACTTTCCATGGTCTTTTACCCACCCTATCTCGACCTGAGCCTAAAATGTCTAAAAGTCTTAAAATAAATCCAAATAAATTTATTTCAATTCTAGTTGGTGAGTTTCGACGTTAATAACACCCAATCATCGAGAGGTACGTTATCATATAATAATTAATATACGGGTCAGGCTGAAATGTTTCAGGCTTAACAAGGAAGGAATGCCGATAGGTCAGTGGGAATAACATGCTATTTCGCATATTAACCCAAGGCTAATACGCTTCCTATACCGATCCTGCAACAAATTTATTCCTTGGCTGAAAACAATTTTACTAGTGACTAAGTCGGGAGAAAAGGGTGATGATCAAACATATCGTAACCTAGCTGCTCTATAATTTCTGCATTGTTTTATGAGCTTTGTGACAGCGAGAGTTGACCTGAAGGCACATGATTCCATTTCCCAGTGTTGCTCGCCTCTTCTCCCTGATGACTATATTCAGTTTGTCTAGGAGGCTGCAGAAATATTCGGTGTCCATTGTGGAACCTTGTTCAAGATAATCAAGGAGTAGTGTCCCATCGCAACCCTAATAAACCGTTGCCATCGAGTTGGTGGTGGATTTTGGGCCATTTCTTCCGAAGTTGATCGTCCGTCTGGGTTTCGACTAAAAGCCTAATAAAAATTTAAAATCATCAATTTTTACGTTTAGTTCATTGATTTTATGTTTCGTTCGGTTACCACGCGGGGTGGGTATGTTTATATTTATTATTAATAATTGCTTTCTTGCATTTTTCGTACCTTATCTTAAATTAGTGACCATGAGAACGTGGAGGCTAGGAAAGGTTTGGTGCGGTCATGTATATTACGAAAATATATTTTCATATGTTCATATATGAAATAATTTATTATTAATAAGTACTCTGTTGCATTTTCGTAGATTCTCTTAAGTTACTGACAATGGGAACGTGGAGGTTAGGTAAACTCAGGTGAAGTCATGAATCTTTACACATATTTTGTTATGATATACGTCACAGTTCTTTTCGTCGGAACAAAGCTTACCACACTTTCTGCAACTTGTTGTTAAGATTTATTAATAAACGATTTTCACACAGTTTCAAAGATTTTCCTCATTATCAGTGTATTGTTTCACAAACTGTAATACTATTTACTCAAATCCTTGTACACCCCTAGCCATGTTCACAATATAAATGCTAGTTACTTTCCCACAGTCGAATCATGCTGTAACATAGCGCCAAGTAGTTTCCTCCGCTTCCCAAATAGTTTCATGTTTATCACTGCTTATAAAATGGAATACACACAACTACCGCTCTCCTTGTATGTTATCAACCATACAAACGAGCAAGTTATCCATTTCTTCCCGGTAAATTTTCAAAATTTTACTAGAAACGGACGACCAACTTTGGAAGTTAACCCGATTTTTTTCTCTGGAACTCTTTTTTTTCTGGGTGAACTATGGTGGCGCCACTGCATTGACAGCGTTTTAGTTTTCAGTTCATAGTGCTGGATCCAGGTTTTATCCAACACACTACCAATGAGGTTTGCGGAATATGTTTGAAAATGAGACACAATGTCCCTTCCAGCATTCACCCGAAGTCATTTCTTATTTCTTCTGCAGAGTGAATTAAATACCTCGCGCCGTCATTAATCATTTAATCTTCAATCAAAGAAATACTAATTGCACTACATGCTCGAAATTTCATATCTTACATCTAATGAATCATGGTATAGCATATTAACAACACATCAATGTATCTACAATACTTCTATGATAGTCCAGAAGATTTTCACTCCCTCTTCTAGTTTAACAGATACGCATTAACAGTCCCATACCAATGGTAAATTTGCACTAATTTATACCAAAGGGTTAGGGGTCAGGTCCGGACTCCAAGTAGGTGATTCTGAGAGGATATGTGTAACTGAATATCCTAGAAGAACATGGGGTCCAAGCACATATCTTAAATTCTCTTTTAGTGGCGTATCCAGAGAAGGTTCGCGGGGGCTCAAAGGAATATACTCTATTTTTGTATTTTATCAAGGATTATTCAAATAAAAATCTACATTTTTTCCAAACCAATCTAAAAATCTTAAGAGTCGCATTCTAATTCCCAATTTGTACCTAAAAGCACCAAGGGGGCTGGG
The DNA here is from genome assembly GCA_022664845.1 of Lepisma saccharinum. Taxonomy (NCBI): domain Eukaryota; kingdom Metazoa; phylum Arthropoda; class Insecta; order Zygentoma; family Lepismatidae; genus Lepisma; species Lepisma saccharinum. The sequence continues at coordinate 17,308 of JAGDQP010000032.1, forward strand.
GGTGCGTGCCCCCTAAAAATATAGGCTCTATTTTTGTATTATATCATGAATCATTATCACAAAAAGCTTCATTCTCTTTCCGAGGCAACCTACAAATATTAACTGTCACGTACCAGTTCCCAATTTGTACCGAAAAACACCAATTTGCCACTCTTTGAAGCGCATGCCTCATTCATAGAAATATACTATCCTTTGGAATTAATTTCACAAGTACTGTACGCTAATAAATAGCTTCGATTTGTTCCCAAAACAACTTAGAAATAATAAGAGTGGCATACTAGTTCCATATTTGTACCGAAATACACCGAAGAGGGAGGGGCGAGGGGCATCGCGAACCCAAAACTATGAATATTTGAATTAAGCTTGAAACAAAGAAACATATAAAAATTTGTGAATTTCAAAACGCAACAAGCTACAAACACTACGTCTTATAATTTCTTATCACAATAATATATTTTATCACTGCGAGTTTGGAGTAGATGCACTTTTTACATAAAAAGCTGCTCAAATAATAAACAAAATAACAACAATTTTATTAGGTGTAATTTCATTGAATTCTTAGATATGCTATCATCTTGACAAATTGCACACGTTACTGTACAGTAGAGTGTAGCAAATGCAGTCTGTCTGCAATCTAGTGGAAACCTGAATAAAAAACAACAAAAGGGTTTTAAGTTTGCGGCAAAGCGAAAATTTGTGCTATAGTATTCATACGTAGGTGAGAAAAAAAATGCCCTCTATTTGTTGACAGGGAAAGAAATTTTTATTGCGGTATATCTGGGAAAGACGTATCATAAAAGTAAAAAAAAAATCAAAACTCTGAAAGTACAGAAATAAAAAGCTGTTCTCCTGCTCAGACCCCTCTCGCCCGTTTGGTACGCCACTGTTAAAAACACCGTTAAATAGAATGAATGATAAGAATGATAAAGGAGCAGTTAAGACAAATCTAAAAACATAGCGCACAAAATAGGATTAATTGTAATCAGTAAATAGGAGAAGAATAAAGACAACCAATTCATATAGCAATATTAACGCTACACACTTGTATAAACAGTGATATAGACACACAATATGTTGAAAATTACTGGCACTTAAAAAGACAAATATATTTTTATAGAAAAGTGTAGTACACGCAGACGTGGTTAAATATTAAGCTGTTTCTTTTTTAGGATAGAAAGCCTGGTCAGGATGCTATTAATAGTACGAAAGTAAATCGGTAGGCATAAATATTAATGTTGTCCTTCTTGATTTCAACTTAATACACAGTTAAAGCTGACCCTGTTGTTCTAGTGAGAATAGAAACAATAATTTTATCGTAAACTTTTCAACGATCAAACTTTCTTGATATATTGTGATTTTTTATATATTTTTCAATTGCACAATTTACCTCTGCATCTCATTTTTCAAGCCCAATATAATATAATGTATTTCATGACGTCAGAATGGGTGGTATATACGAAGTAAACCGGAATTTTCTAACAAAATTGTGTGCATTTACTTTTGGATGTTACAATTTGAACGCTTTCAAAGTACTGTCAATTTGATAAAAAGAACCGGTCTAAACGAGTATTTCATTTTCAAATCAGTCGTGAAACTCTTGCCAAGTGATACCTTTTAATGGATTCTCGATTTTTCTTCACCTCTTCCACATCTGCAAAAAGTTTTCTTTTCAGATGTTTTTTCATTCTGGGGAATAAAACAAAGTCACTCGGAGAAAAGTCGAGTGAATATGGCGGGTGCAAAATCTGGATAATGATGTTTTCCGTTAAAAGTTGTTTCACAGTCAAGGTTTTGTCTGCTGCTTAGGCACTATTTTTTCTGCAACTATTTTAGTTTGCAATTTCTTGTTCAAAGTCTGTTGACAGGAACTCCAGGGCTCACCAAAAACATCAACACGTTTATCAGTGGTTCTGCTATTATCTTGCATAATAACTGCACGCATTCTGGCAAAGTTTTCGTCCATTCAGGAGGTCGAGGTTCGCCCTGAGCGAGGTTGGTCTCCAAGTGACCTCGAAGGGAAAACCAAACACTCTTAAAAGTTTGTTTTTCCCAGAACAGCTTCCTTGTAAGCCGTTTCAAGCATTACAGCTGTTTCCTGAAACAGAAAACAAAATTTCATAGGCTCACGCGCTGTATCAACTTTTCAATCATCACAGAAATTGTCGACCAAGCGAGAGGCGCTTTAAAAAAAAAATATTATGTGGCATCACTACTTCACTCAATAACGCTGGTCAGTAGACTGATGCAGAAGGGTCCCTGCAAGAAGCATCTAGTGGCGGAAGCACGTACTACAACGGATCCGGTACCGGACAACGGTTCCGGATTCTTTTTGTTCTACCTTTGTATAACCAGCCATCTTCGACTAAGAAACATGACAGAAATATATAATTTGGAAATTGTTAAAATAATTGATTGACCCCAATCTTAACGGAAAACTGGAACATAACCAAACAAAGAGGCACTACCATGTTGTGGTACATCCACAATACTGAAGGAGAAAATTAACTATTAAGGCCAAAAGATAAATGCAGCAGTACGGGGTGTAGGTGGTGGGAAATCGCGTCACGAAAAGTATGAAATAACTCTCAGCATGACATGATAATAGTAATGGTATTACGATAATAATAATAATAATAATAATAATGGAATGAAATTGATTTTTTTTTCGTGTTATGAACACCATTTAGGCCAATACAACACGTGTCTAGAATATGACACAGTTACATAATTGTCTTCATTAACATTGTTAAAATCGTTACAGTAAAATATACAGCATACGTAGTCATAGAATATAGGAATAATTAAACATTACTTCCAATACACTTATAAAATATGTCCTGAGTGATTAGCTACAAACAGTATAACATTAGTATAAGATCCTTAGCTTCTGGTAATAAAGAACATAAAAGAAGTAAAAGGCCATAAGAATTGTATCAGCCAGTGTTGCAAAGTACAATGCAATAAAAAAATATTCCATAGTATTCCATTGCTTAAACATCATATTTCACATGGATATTGCTTAGTCAAAAACTATTTTCAATAAAAGCAGGCTAAACATTACATACTAAATTTATAAACATGTATCGTTAAAACCAAAAACTGGATAAACCTAAAAAATTAGAATAAATATAAACTGCTTACAGTGGTAATTTAAAAAGGAAATTTGGAAAGTCACATAGCTCAAATGTGTAAAATATATAGAAACATATAATGCAGCTATAGCTTTGTCATTCTTTCATATCTTGGTTATAAACGTGAATCATTCTACTTAAAATAGTTTTCTTTTTATCACTGTTAACCAATAATTCGTATTTTCTGAAATTATGAGTAGGTACCAGAAATGCAATTTTTTTCAATAAATATTTTATATGAATTTTATTTGATAATATTTCATCTTTATATTGTATATCAATATTTCTTCTTCGTGTGTACAAGGGTTCAAGTCTGAAAAAATTGCACCAGTATTCGTATCTATGTTCGTAGTATGGTAGGCCAAACTTAAGTCATAAAACTCTAATAAAAAACTTTTGCATGGCTTCTATTTTTAAGCTGCTAGTTAATGTTTCTTGGTACCAAATTATGATTCATATTCTAATTTCCGAGTTCCGAGTTCATTTGTTGAAATTTTCGGACGATGAGTCCATGCCTTCTATATGTGAAACGTGTTAGTGGCAAATATGAATTAAAAATTGGTCATTAAAGACAGAACGCAACTGTCGCAGTTCTGTATTGTCAGGAATTGATGAGAAATATAAAATAATTTAGAAACTATGAAGAGAAATTGAAGAGGGGAGATGGATATCGGCTGCTGAAAGGTGACTTGAATCACTGAGATGTTGTGTGTATGACTGTATTTTGATTATTTATTAGATCGGAGTTGCAGTGTGGTAGATAATTGATTTATTTTTACACGCAGAAAATACTTTCTGAAGTATGTCAATAATTGTAGGTATTTTGTCTAACAGTTTCGGTGTAGTCTTGAGAGTATTCAAATCATTACTGAGTGATAGAAGCAGTTCATTGCTGGTTAGATCTTGAAACATCTTGAAAAATTCTTTGAATATGTCTCCAACAGTGACATTTGAAGTGTTTGTAGTAGAGGCTGAAGGAGCAGTAACTGCAGTAGGTGAAACAAATTTTTGGGCTCCCTGAGGAGATGTCTTGTGAGTATTTGTTCCCTTAGATCTGGCGTCTGATTGTTTTTGAATAATTTTTTGAAGACTTTTGCACCCTCTGTAATTAGCTGTATGGGTGCCGCCACAGTGTACACAGTGGGGTGGATCATCAGTGGTTTTCTTTGGACATTGTGAAGATAAATGAAGCTGTCCACATTTGACACAGCGAGGTAAATTATAGCACGATGACTGTACATGTCCAATGCACTGACATTTATGACATTGGAGAATAGACGAACGTTTGTAAGGTTCAACTTTGATGACATGATGGACTAAATGTCGTATAGAAAGTATTTGAGATGAATGTTCATCTTGACGAATCGTAGCTAGAAACAATGGATATCTAATTTGAGCCTTGGTAGTATTGTCCTTACCATGCATTTGTGTGACAGAAACTACAGAGAATCCTTGTAAAACAAGATCAGCAATAATAGCTTCAACAGAAGTGTCTAGTGGCAATTTTCTGATGACAACTTTAGTGGTACGATCTGGTCTTTTATTGTCAATAGCAAATTGAACTTTTTGCTGTAGACAAAAAGTTTGAAGCTTGTCAAAATCTTGTTTTGTTTTGGTCTGAAATTTAATAAAATCAGATGTATGTTTGATGACTGGACGATCCTTACAGATTGCAGATAAGCTTTTACAAAAAGTATATCTCTCAGTGATGCCATACAAGAATAAAGCAGGTGGATATGGAGTGCGAGCATTAATAGGCTTTTCATGATGAGCTGTATTTTTAGAAGAGTCTAAATTGTCTGAAGTTACTGGTTGAAATTAATTTGAAGTAACAATTGGTGTATTGTCAGTTGAAACTGTTTGTAATTTGGCAGATTTCTTAGGAAAATGAAAATCATCAACGTCCATAGACGGAGTGTCAGGTGTCCCAAAAAAGGGCCGATTTGAACAAGTGCTTTGTAAGATGTCATATTTGAGAGAGGAAGACGAGGAGGATTTTGAAAGCTCTCACTAAAACTTTATATAATATTATGTATGTTTGCATTGTAGTTAACTCTCCCTATTGGTTAAACATGTACCCTATCCTCTCTTTGGATTCTTGAGTTAAGGTGTCCTTAAGCTTACCATTGACGTCAAAATATATGTCTAGGTTTTTGATTTATTGAACTTTGAATATTACATTATCCAATAATTTATAGGTACTTGGAAGATAATTCATTTCGGGTATAGCTTATAACCTTTCTTTTATTCAAGTTTACTTTCATTTTGTTCCTGTCACACCATATTGCTACCTTGTTAATGTCTTCTTGTATTCTAGCAACGACAGAATTACTTTTGATATAACCAAGCAACTTTAAATCGTCAGCCTAAAGTTAAGGTGTAGCATAATTTATGCTTGTACATAAATAATTAATAAATATTCGAGAGCATAGATCTGTCACCTAACTTATAAATATAAACTATAATTGCTTGTTTCGAAATTTCCGGATAATGACCTTAATGCAAGGATTTATTAAATATTTGTACTAATATTGGTGTTAAATATTGATCACAGGCTTTTATGATATAGTTTGGAATGCTATCAACTTCAATGCTAGATTTGGCGTTAAGTTTTTTTAATATGTTGAGTCACATCTTCAGTCGTAATAACAGGAATATTAATGTTTATAATATTACCACTGTTGTCTATTTAATTTCCTTGGTGTAGGCTATTTAATGTGAATTTTTTTGGGAAATAGTCTTTGCATGCTTCAGCTATTTCAAATCTGTCGGTAATAATATGATCGTTGACCTTAATGTATGTTATACCTTTGTCTTTTTTTGATCTATTTTACTGTGACAAGAAAGAAATAGCATCATCCTTTAAACTAGTCTCTGAATCTAAGAAATATGTTTGTCTTGCTGATTTATACATATGTTTAACTTGTCTTCTCAAAGAGGCATATGTATTGTAACAATCAAGTGACCCTGTTTGTTTGTTTCTCACATAATATCTCGTCTTTCTATTAATAAGCCTTTTTCATTGTTTTGTCATCCAGGGGTCTTTGTACTTACTGTTGATACTATTGGCTGATATTGTAAGTACATTCTTATTAAACTGTTATATATCTGAGAGTACAGGTTGTCGGTTAGCCCTTGTACATGCTTGAAATTATTATTTATCGATTTGAGTTCTTGGATAATTTCGTCAAAATTGGCCCTGGCAAAGCAATATTCAGATGCCATGCATTGCTTATCCCAGCTTAAGTCATCAGTGTTTCCCATGTTTTCAGCTACTACATAAATAAATGGAGGATGATACCTTTCAATTTTTATTAATGGTTGAACCATTGTATATAACTTACCACCTTGTCCTGTTGTTAAAAGAACATCTAAACCTCTACCATTATCTTGCGTTTTATAATAATTATTATAATAATCCGTACAATCATGCCATGCTCTACCCATAAAAACGAGGGAAAACCCTAATTCAACAAAGCCAATAAACCAGAGGTGAGAGAACCGAGAAGAACCGCGAACAGGAAGAGAGAGAACCACCCACAGATGAGAACTATTGTAAATGGCCCATTGGCATAAATAAGGATTACGGTGAAGAGAAGGAAAATGTTCCCTAAGGAATAATCTGCTCATTCGTGAGTAAATTCAAGGGTGGTTTAAATGAAAGGTTCGTGCTCTGGGTCTCATATTACACAACATAATATTGAACATGTAAGTAATATAGTTTTAGTACAAGCATACTACACAGTAAGTAAATCTGACAACGCAATGCAAATTTCTCAATGCATTAACTTTTCGAAAAGCAACTAAAGCAACATGAAGTGACATGATGTACCTTAATCGCTTAAAGTTCTAAAAGTAATAAAATTGAATCACAGACAACTAAGCAACTATGAAAGAACGAATGAAATTTCCTGGTCACTACAGAATATAGTCATAAAACTAAGATACGATAACATATTATATATGTATAAAATACACTGAGTTAGCAAAACTCATGGGGTAGTGACCTAATATCTGGTGGGGCCCCCTAATGGCCTTGCGGAGCGCAGCGATATGGCGTGGAAGTGAGTCTGCAAGTCCTTGGTACACTTCCGGTGGCTGTTGAAACCAAATAGTTTGCAGAGCGGAAACCAATTACTGGCTGTTCGTGGGGGAGGATCCAGTGCACAGAGTCTGAGTTCAACGGCATCCCATCCCATCCATCTTCGAACCATTCTCGGACAACATTGGAGCGATGTGGCAGCATTTCGTCAGGGTGCTGAAAGATCAAAATCTGTGGAAATTTTTTCCCAGGAGCTGAAGAAAAAGTGGACTATTCAACACGTATTTCAGAATAACCAGGGCCCATTCCTTATCAGAAAAAAAGGACTCCAGACCATTACTGATACACCCACCACTCTGATCCACGCGTCGAGCTCCCACCACCTTTCCCCGTTCGAGGCGCGTCAACTCACGACTGCGTTTCATTTCACAGGAATCACTCACACAGCCACTTCCTATAAAGTCTCACACACAACTGGAGGCGTCGCGGAGCCCTGCAAGGACCGTGGAACACACATGGAATCTAACCGCGAATCGGTGACCTGCTTTCACATGAGTTTTGCCAGTGTGTATTTCTCATGAAACGTTTCGAAACCTTCAATCGAAAAAGTTAGCGCTGCGATTTTGCTAACAATTACAAAGACTCCTCTTCCTTGATTGCACCTCAGACACAATTTTTTATCAATCTGATTTGCAACTCTGACGACTGTAGTGTTTAGGGACCGAAGCACCCTGAGTAGTTTCATAGTATGTCGTATAATGCTTACGCCAAGTTTGATGCCGTTGCGCTCAAAAGTATGGAATCACATTTAAAAAAGAAATTTTAAATATTTGGCAACGCTGACAACAGAAAGGCTTGAGAACAGTGACATTCAAAACATCTTCCATTGTGTCAGATAGTGTTAATACCATTTTCGATGCGGATAACTATTGCTTATACTAACAACACAAAATCAAATGAATATACAATGCATATCTGTTTACTTTGCATATATGTTTGCTTAGGTGTAAAATACAGACAAAAACGACCAAAGAATGCTCATCTTTTCTAATGCTTAACTTTTGTGCATACTAGAAGAGCGTAGTCTTTTTCACAATTTAAGATGTTAAGAACGCGTTCCAGTGATCTCACAGTTACTAGAGGGAGGACATGTAACTGAATGTTCTCTCTGTTTCTTGGTGGGAAACATAGCTACAAAAGAACGCTAAACGGTTGGGACTCATACCATTTTCTACAAATCCTAACTATTTTTAGTCTGACAACATGATTGTTAGTATATCCATCTATGTTCAGAAAATACTTTCATTTCGTATTGCAATTCATTAAAACTATTTTATATATACTTTCGGATAATGCTTGTATTAATTTATAGTCAGTATCAGTCATTATTTGTCTCCATAAATGAAAATTGAAGATTGTTAAACATTTTCTGTTAAGGTCGTTCAAGAGTTTGCCTCATGTGACTTGGGCGAAACCAACGAAAGTCTCGATCATGATGGCTAATCTCTGGAGATTTTAAATTGGGTACCCCCGATAATTTAATAGCAATGTAATTAAATATTGTCAGAGGAGAAACCTTTGTCAGACTCTCAGATAGCCCAGAAGATTATAACTAACTACACAAACCTTTCACCACATGATGTTTACTATGTGTAATTTTATAGAGCTAAGCTATAACATAATTTGGATTACTCATAAATTAGAAAAAGTATTTTGTTTTCTAAGCGATATAGATGTATTTAAAATGCTTTTTAATTATCATTGACTGCGAATTACCATCTCATTACAGAGCAACTTGAAAACATGGTCAGTAAAGCAAACGCATATGCTCGTACTATGTCTTAGAAGCACTGTTATGTGACATATTGTACTCAAAACTAGATTGTTATTTCAAACCAAAACTTTTGTCCTGTCAATAACTAATGACCGCTACGTGTTAACAACTTGAAAACATGTTCAGTAAAGCAAACGCATATGCTCGTACTATGTCTTAGAAGCACTGTTATGTGACATATTGTACACAAAACTAGATTGTTATTTCAAACCAAAACTTTTGTCCTGTCAATAACTAATGACCGCTTACCAATGACTTCTGTAGACATTGAATACGCGATGTAGACCTTAGATAGTCAAACGTAAGACTATCTAATTTCTTTTTTTTAATGTAAATTAGTAGTGATTGTATATCAACAATCTATAATTTTCTACCCATTT
>JAGDQP010000032.1:26794-82786 GCA_022664845.1 Lepisma saccharinum
TCAAAGAATTATATATATATATATATATATATATATATATATATATATATAATTCTTTGATTACTGTGCTAAATTACAGGTCAACTAAATTAGTAGTGTACTTTCATAGAAAAAAAATATTAGTTACCTGCGTTTGATATATTGATTGCTTGGATATTATCAGAAAATTTAAGATTCGTGTTTAATTTTATAAGAGCAACATCGTTTTCAGGTGACCCAGTTCTGTAATTTTGGTATCGAGAAATCTTCTTAATTTTTATTTGTTTTCCATCGCTTTCATCCCAGAAATTGGGTCTTATTAGAGTGGTTTTATCATTTACCCTGGGAAAATTAAACATAGTATTATACACTTTGAATAAAGATTTCTAATATATATATATATATACTCAGTGTGAGTATATCTATATATAATATAATTCATTAATATTTTCCTTAAGTAAATTGCAGTGACTTGATTTCAGAGTAGAGTCATTCTTAATATTCCTTCACTTCTGCATGTAAATCTACATAGGGTGTTCATATTATTCACGGACAGCAGCCATGCATCACAAAATGCAAATGCAGTAGAATTCAAAGCAGCAACATCATCAACATCTCATTTATCCATTTAGTGCTAGCATGCATTTAGACAAGGCAGTAAATACTGCGACCATGTGAAGAGAGCAATGTATGTGTTTGTGAGGAAAAGTGTCTTCTTACTAGTCAACGTCGTTATAGGATAATAATAAGGTTTCCACCACCTAAGTTTTGGAACGTTTTTCCAACTAATATATACCAACAGAAATCAATTTCTACTTCACGAAATCGATTACAGGTCTACTCAAAAACAATCTTCGTAGATTTGACTTATTCGGTGAAGAAATAAATGCCGTAAACAATAAAAAAAAAGAAATTAAATAAATAAATGTAAAACTATAGATTTTAAAATATGCTCATAAGATATCTTTGAGTATATATTATTATTATTGTTACATGTCCTCGTGTATTTTGTTTGTTATGTAAATTGAGACATACATTTTTTACAAAATGATACCACACACGAACTCAAGCGTCCTTTTACCTTCTGTCATTTCAAATAATATTGTTGAATTGATGAATACACCTTGAAATTGGAGTTTTAAGAAATTTAGTGTAATTTGTTTACTATAGAAGATGTAGTGTCAAGTGGAGGGAAAAGGAACACTTGCGGTATTTTCTTCTCTTTTTAGTTTAAGAGAGGGGCAGAAGCAGCGCAGGCGGTTAGAAACTTTTGCGCTGAAAATTGAAAATATCATCGTAGAAAGTACGACAAGGAAATGACTTGTTTTAAATATCGCAACTTTGACATGAGTTATTGTCGCCGTTCAGGAAGACCATCGGGCTTTAATGTAGAATGTTCAAAATCGTTGATTCACGACTATTACCATCAGTCAATCAGGCAATTGGTACATTTAATGATCTTTGACCAATCAACCAGACCAGTCATGAAACATTTTCATTGCATCGGAAATATTCAGAAATAGGTTGTGTTAGAACCGCACGCTGTAAAAGACAATTTGTTTGTTCGTTATCAAGAACAACATGGACAAGTTTTGTTGAGAATACTAACTGGTAACGCGAATTGGTGGCTTTGTGGAAACATACATAAAGGAATGGTTGAGACCTATCAAAACAGCTAGTGTTCATCGACAGAGGACAGTTTGTCAGAAACAATAATGCCAAATGTACTGGGAAGTGCTTCCAAGAAATTTAAGCACCGCCGCGGATGTTTATTGCAAACAACTCAGATCACGTGTTGTGACCAAAATTCAAGAAACGACTGGCAAGACTGCCAAGTGTTGTTACAACATGATCACCGCTAACATGACTAGTTACTCGGGAGTTGGGTTGCCAGGTTTTTATTTAACTCTCTTATTGCTTGCGCGTGTGATTTCAATATTTTCAGTTTGTTTTATCTTGCAATGTTTAACAAAGTTCATATTATAACGAAAAGGATGTTCAAACTTGAATTCACTATCTATTTAAATACAAACCAGCAGATTCCTAAAGGGGGAGAATAAACAATTCCCTCAACATTAGCAAACTGTCATAGATAAGACAGTAGCCTATATTACTGATCAGTTTCCATCTTCGTTGCATGTCTAATGTATATCAAATAAAAGAATGATGCCACAGGATAATAAAAAACGTTACAAATTATGCATCAACCTAATATATACATTAGGGTAGAGCGAAGGGAAGACAAGGTTTTGTGACTGATTTCTAACAGTAAAAATAAGTTGCATTTAGTATTCCTCAATAAGCCTACAAAAACTTTGATCTGAAAAATGACTTTTTCGGGTGGCACTTTAGCTTTGAAATTTTCAAAATTAGAAATTTCGTGTTATCGTTACGTGAATAAATTTGTGTGTGTTACTTTCTCAACGTGAAACTGTGATTTTGCTTTATATTTAAAACTTTTAAACATTAGCAAATAACCCTCTAACTGTCACCACTATCACTCGTTAAATCACGAGATTTCTCGTAAAGTAGGGGTCACATTTCCAGAGATAATTATAAATGTTTACAAGTTTTAAATGTAAACGTAAAACATAGTTTCAGGTTGAGAAAGAATCACACACAGATTTATACACTCTTTTTTTTTTTACAAATTTGTACTCGAACCAATAACACAATTTCCGATCTTGAAAATTTCGACGTTAGAGTGGAACCGGGAGAATTTATTTTTAAGAAAACAAAAGGTTTTGCACCCTTAATCAGGAAGAGTAAATTCAACTAATTTTCACTATTAGTATTCAGTCAAACGAGTCTGACATTTTTCGTTTTACACTAATGTAGATGCATATGTATGGGTGGGTGCATATGTGTGCGTGTGGGTGGGGGAAGACGCTGTCTGTATTTGAAAGAATTTTTTTGTCAATTTAGTTACATATGTCAAATTAGAGTTTATTCGTTTTCGTAATTATTTCCATTATATTAAGTTCAGTACTATTGGTTAATAAAGCTAAGTAGATACAACATTTATTATTGAATTTAAAATTTGTTCTAATAGATTATCTACATGGTTTAGCGACCTTTGTGGCCTTAACTCCGCCAGGGAATAATAAGACAATAAATAATATTAAGAAATCAACACATTTTTCAAAGAACTGTTACCTACAATGTGAAAGCAACGTTTGTCTTAAACACCTGACAGTCAACTCTTCATCATGTCCAGTATGGCATTCAGAATGATACACTTAAGTAATTTTCCAAGATTATTTTTAATGTACATCACCTCTGCATAGTCGTTATTGCTTCATAATGGTCTTGCTGTTTTTCCTTTATCTTTTCATATGTGTGATCTTTAATAGATTCTGGTGTAAACAAGTTTCTCAATAACCTGTACAAATCGAGACCTATAATTGCAATAAATTATATCACAGGTAGTATACTACAAACTGTCCTAAATATTCAGAAATATCCATAACATCTGGATCGAATTTCGTAGCTTCGTAGACTGCGCCATTTCTGCTGTGATGTGATTTGAAAGATAGAGCAGTTACGGGAGAAGATATAAAATGCACACTTGATCAACACACTAACTTAGGTATTAGTTCAAATATTCAATAAGCCTAAGCTTAGAAGAGCCAGGTTTTTCCATAGATATTTAAGAATAACCAGCACATTTATCGAAAATAATAAAAAAAAATATAACAAAATTGAAATGCATTCACTAAACATATGAATCATTACACGCAACTTCGGGCACTGTTGCACTGCCTGTGAGTAGTTTCCATCAAAGCAGGTATTGAATACGTATATCGTCTTCTGACATCCGATAGAGTACACATGTATTCAATAATCCTAGTTTTAATATACTCGCATAAACGATAAAAATAAATCAACACGTTCGTTGATTAAAGTTGCTTTATTCATTAATCATGATGCATTTCGACGAAAATCCCGAGAATGTACTTCAGTACATTCACACACTCGGATATTCATTTTGAAAAGGCAGAAGGTATACCGAACGAATCAAAACCCTTCATATAAGCTTGTTGCCATGTAAACAACTAAACGGCAATCAGAGAAGTTGTTATATATCGGATAAGCAAAATCCAGGAAATGGATTTAACCAATAATATATCACAACCACCAATAAATAGACGATTAACAACTCGCTTAAGAAATGTTACATTTAAACAAACATTAACCATTATCACTTGTTTCTGGCAGCCAATTTAAAAATAAAAAACTAACTTTTAATTAACTAAATCACAGTTGTAAAATCCGAACAAGACCAAAAATAAATATACTTAACGATAATAGCAATTGCCTACTTGGCATTATCCTTGATTTTTTGAATGAAACATCCTCTTACTAAAAGTTAAACCAACTGGGCGGAAGATCTAAAACACATCCCAGAAAGAAGTAAATAAAACCGAAACTAACGAAAACAAACGTTTCATTGCTTGATCACTTTTTTTTTTTGTCATATTCATTAAGAAATTAAGTAAAGCAACCGCCAAATTATTTCACTGAACTTTTTATCGTACATTACAAATGTGCACCATGTTTACTATAACACACTCTACTAGTTTTGTATTGAACACATGATTCACTTTTCTCCCTTCACCACACCATAGAGAAAAAAGAAAGGATCTCGGTTAGATTAAACAAAGAACAGTAGCTAAAAAATAATGTTAGCACATATTAATACCTTACAGCAAACATGCAGATAGCATGCAACAAAAAGGTTAGAAAGGACCTTCTTAGGACTTTAAAAACTCGAGTTAGGTTAACTCACGTTAGTTTACATAAAACAAAATCACCAAAGCACTAGTAAATCACACTTCTTTATTAAAACATGAGATGAATTGTTAACGTTTTTAACCTGGATGTTACCATCCTTCAAAATGTTGATGAATACCATCATGTTTGTTGATTCTTACCGTATAACGTTGAATAGTATAGATGCTTTCATACATGTTTGTTGATTATCATAAGGCGTTTTTTATGTATTTCTCACTGTTAAAATTGATCATTTCCTCATCGTCATGTTTCGATAGCATTGTTAATTCATCAAAACGCATATCTAACGAAAGTTTACGTTATATGTAATATAATCTTTATGTTACAATGTTAATGGTTTAAGTCGTTTAGATCTTTGGTCCGTATCTTTGGTTGTATTTTCCTTCGGCAGTTCATGATTTTCATTAATGCCTATCATTCAAAGTTGTCAATGGATAATCAAAGTGAATCTGGTGAACATGGAACATTCATATTAAACCGTTCACTTCTTTCAAAAAAGGATTAAAACCCACTTGCCGAATTATTTTTCCCTTAATGAATGGTGAAACCTTGTTGCAATGATTTGTTTACCACACGATCTGATTAATTTTAAACGTTCCTTGAATACTTGATTGCATATGTGAATTATTATGTATACCTCACCACATTGTATAACGTTCTGGGATTGTATTATAAAAACATACTAAGTGGAGTTTTCCTGGAAACTGCTGTTACTATGTTTACTAGAGAATAATTTATCCCTTTCACCCATTTCTTGAATAACAAACTCTTTCATAACATTAATTTATAATTAATTAAAAGTAATACATACTGATGATTCATTGGTGGAGAATTCTATAATTTAATGACACTGTCGTTTTATTGGTCGGGATTACTTTGGCTTTATGTACACTGACGCTTAATTGGTTGATATTTTTACATGTCTATATCTTTCAAGTGGATGGCGCTGATTGGACACATTTTGTATCTCTCGGTTAAAAAAATGGATTTTCGAGTATGTTAATGCACGTACACTCCGTACAGTATTTTCTCGGGTATTATTTTTTATCTTCAAGTAATTGATGTTTAATTGCTTGAAACATATTTATTTTTACACAACATTTATCTTAGGGTATGTTATGGAAGTTAAAAGACCAAACATGACAAGCGATGTAGAGTTAAGATGAATAAAACTAGTGTTTTTTATATTTCGACATCATGGCTGTTACATGGTCTATAATAAAGTATACATTTATTAAAGGGATTGATAAACCTCAACTTTGTCAAGTGTTTAGCTTCACCTTTGAATCTCGGCTCGACTCTAGAAGGTAAATATAACTATTGTATTCGCTATGGTGATTAACCTAAAAATAATCAAAACCCAATCTAGCATATAATAAACTAGTTCAAACTGACAGGAAATGGAAAGTACTTACTAGTATTCAGACAAAAGAATTACCAGTCAAATGTAAGTTTACTCAAACTAAGCAAAGATGGTCAGAATACGAAGTTTGCCAGTGAGTCTAGGGAATGATCTAAAACGTACCCCACGGGACTTCTTTTAATCAAAACACTTTTTAAAGTAGTCTATGAAAAATTAAATGGCCTGAATTCTTGAAATTCAGCAGTAGATGCAATATGAATCATTTACATCTTGTTTGTGTCTGTAAGCTCGATCAATTATATAATGAGATGGATGTTTCAATCGGAAACAGCATGGTTCAGATGGGTAATTAAACCGAGAACTTAGTTTTCGAGGTCGAGCAGCCTTGAAGTGTAAAACAGTCTTAATTGGAGATATCAATCTACCTTTTTGTAACCAACGTCAGTTATCAGGTAATAAGAGCATTCATTTTTGCGTGTGCCTAACCTAACTGTTTTTAGCATGTGTTATTGAATCGTCGGAACAGTCACGATTGAGCTATCTTAATAATATTTGTGTAATAGTTCAGTTCACCCAGATTTTTCTAATATATTTGCATGATGTTTTGTCTCCCTTCCAGTCCGTAATCATAAAATATTATCGAAAGTAGCTAGTCTTTATAACCATGTTGGTAGGTGTTCACTTTAACGTAACGTTTGTGTTAACAATATATTAACATTTGTGCTGGTCAGACCTGATCTATCAATGTTATCTAACTCTACCTAATTTTGATCCAATCAGTGATCATTGAAGTAACAACTTAAAGTAAATGAACAATTTTCAAATAGATGTTTAATAAAACCGTGTTGACCCTTCGAGTACGTATCGTAACGATAGTCTTTCGTTCACGAACTCCATATTCTGAATCGCCTGAAGGATACTGCTCTTAGTGAGGAATCCTGTTCCGAAATCATGAGACTGTATTCCCCCGAAGTAGAAAGTGTACTTGCCCTGTGGGATGCTATCTTGATCCTCCCATCGAACTTGTATCGCAAATATGTCTAGCTCATACTTCTCGGTCATTCGGGTTTTATGCATGATTCAGGAAGAATTATTGCAGTACAGGTTAAAAACATTCATATGATTTTTGTTTATTTACTTTCTGGCACTCAGGCATCTGGACTTAGGGAAGCTATGAACGTAAATTATCTCAGTTTAGAAATTCAACAAAGAAATGGTAAAACTATAAATTCTCACGGGCGAATTCAATGCTACGCTCACGGATAAAAGTTCTTCGAAAGGCATTAATATCAGTGGATGGTCATATGCCAGAATAGTTCATCTAACTTTTTCACCAATTTTGAGTTAATGAATGATTTCCATGTAAACAAGATGCGTTTTTTCTGCCAGGCCAAGTAAATAATTTGTCTGGCATACGGTTAGCATAGCTGAAATACTTTCGCTATAGTGGATCATGTGGAACAACAACATGTCGTCTGTAGTAGATGACCCGGATACAATGTCCGATGAAAATCAGTGGTATTTATGTGAAGTTGACAGTGATGGAGACATAATTGGATCGGACGATTCAGAATATCTGGTGTAGTAAAAAGTAATCCATTATTTTTGCATGACATTGAAGGCTTGACTTACCATAGTTAGAATGATCCGATTTAGGTCACATATGCGCCGTTTTGTTCGATAACGTGTTGCCATTTGGAAGGTAATATCATGATGCCTCTCTCATAGAAGCCCTTGTCCCTATTGGCAAAAAATATTGAGACAGTGGATGTTTAAAAGCCTCTCTTGACGCGAATTTTGCACCGGCAAATGTGTTCGCCATGGACAGGAACAGATGGTAATCACTCGGTGCCAGGTCCGAACTATACGGTGGATGCATAAGAACCTAACAACCAAGCTCCAGGAGCTTCTGGCTAGTCACTATCGATGTGTGTGGCCTGGCGTTGTCCTGGTGGAACACAATTCCTCTCCTATTGGCCAAAGCTGGCCGCTTCTGGGCGATTGCTGCCTTCAGACGGTCCAATTGTTGAAAGTATAGTTCCGAGTTAAGGGTTTGGCCGTAGGGGAGCAGCTCATAGTAGATAATTCCCTGCCAATCCCACCAAACACACAGCAAAACCTTCCTGGCCGTCAATCCTGGCTTGGGCACCGCGCTTCGACCACGACCGTTTTCGCGTGACGTTGTCGTAAGTGATCCACTTTTCATCACCAGTCACCAACCGCTTCAGAAATGGGTCGTTTTTGTTGCGATTCAGCAACGATTCGCAGATGGAAATTCGGTCCATGAGGTTTTTTTGCGTTAACTCGTGTGGCACCCATACATCAAGTTTCTTTTTGCATCCAGCCTTATGCAAATGGTTCCACACGGTTTTTTGTGCAATGTTTAGCTCTTGGGCAATCGAAATAGTGCTTACATGACGATCGGACGCGACAATGTCCATGATTTTATCGACATTTTCGACACGTGGCCTTCCAGTGAGTGGTACATCTTTGACGTCAAAATTACCGAAACGGAATCAACGAAACCAAAATTCCGCGTGATTGGGTGTTACAGTATCAGGACCATAAACACTATTCACATTTGCAGCCGCCTGGCTTGCGTTTTCGCCTTTATCGAAGAAAAACTGTAAAATATAGCGTATTTTCTCTTTGCTAGTGTCCATTTTGACGCGCGCTCACACAACACTGAGTCAACTCATCACAACTATCTGAACAGTGTTTGTAGTACGCAATCTCATCGTTTGAACGCCATCTCGTTGAACCCGATCGGACTTATATAACGCGAGATACAGATCACTGAAGCCATCTATTGGCAAACTAATGTATTACTTTTTACTACACCAGATATGTCCCGAAGAGATCGAGGGAATCCTCAGACATAGGTATGTTGCATAATATCTGTTTAATTTGTATTGTTATAGTTATTATAACTTCAGATTCTCCGACAGAAATGGAATGTGCACGATATATTAATATGTCAGATGCCAGAAGGATCCATCTCAAATCCTACGATAAACGCGTGTGTGCTAGGTATTATTCATGTGTGCCTACCAGGTGCATATCAATATAAGAGATTTCATTATAACACAATTTTTCAAAGAAACCCTGATTATTAACAAATATCTCACTAAACAAGATTCTTGGTACACATTAACTGATTCCAAAAGTAAGACAATTGGTACTTCTTTCACTTTAACAGAGGTAAATCATGCTATCGAGTCACTTAATTCTTCTGCAGCTTGTGGGCCGGACGGAATGACTCAAATGTGGTACCAGCATTTCAAAGACATGATTATTTCTCATTTGGTTGTTGTATTCAATCAGTTCCTTACCGGTACTTCAATTCATTCCGACTTTAATGAATATGCTCTTCTGTTGTTTAAACCAACTTCAAGCAGTTCTTCATCCAAGTTTATATTAATAGCCTTACTGAATACGTTTTATAACATTTTAAATAGAACAATAATGGATGGAATTTATCCTTATATGAAACAAATAGATACAGCACAAACAGACATCGCTGATACGCAACCTACACACGTGCCCCTTGCTTCTTTGCATTATATCTTCTATGCTTGTACTGAAAACTTTGATGATGATTTCAACGTGTATATAGGAGATGCATCAAGAGATATATAGTCATCAAGAGATTATCATATTTATAGTAAGTACACTCACATCTTACAATTATTTCCAATGTTCTCAAAATATATGGCTCGCATTACTACGCTTACTGGATATTTTTTGTGGGAATAATATCCAATTAAGGTACCTAGAAATATCTTCATATTTGACAGTACTTCGAAGTGGTTTGGGCCTCAAACACTTACTTTGGCAAGTTCATGCATTATTATTGCATCGTACTTTAAAAATCATTACTACGTATTATCAATCTATGTCTGATAAAATGTTTGACATTATTCTTAGTCGTATTGATATTAGTCTACCTCTCAATATTCAACCGTGGCGAAATATCGTTTATTACTTTTCTCGAGAATTTATTGTCATGGTTTATGCTCTTAATGCTAAAGTCCTCATTGAAAACTGGACAGTTCGTCATATTTATGTCTGGGTGATGGACAGGCAATTCACTCATGTTCCATCGATTCAAATGTATTGCCCTAATTCTGAATAGAGTGAAATGTTGAAAGATTTGAGTTTACTTTTTAAGAAAATCCGCACTTTATTAACACTGCCTTTCAATATGTTCATTACATCTTACCAACTAAGGAGAATGTATTTATAAGAGGTATTCTACTAGCAAACTTGCGAAGGATGTTCTACTGCAGATGACCTATCTCATAAATGATTAGCCTGTCATGTTAATCAGCAAATATTATTATTTTATACTTGTATTGTGAAAACGTCACTAGATGGCACCATTCCCTTAATGGTCTATGGCATTGGCCTTTCTCCCGAATTTTGTTATCTTCCCTAAGGCTAAGACAAATTATTATTTTGGCTCATTGTCCAAACCATTTGTTATGTGTTAGATGAAAAACAAACTATCTCGCGAGAAATGTATTTATATAAATTAAGTTATTTCTTTACGACATTGAAAATCAAATATAAACAGAAAGTATTTCAAAATTGTTATAGAGCTATTTGCTAAGCTTTCTGAATTTTGTTTAGTTCCATTTATAGTAATAATTCGATTATAGTTCTTCCTTTAGGTAGACATTGAAAGAAAAGAAAATAAAATAAAATAAAATAAAATAAAATAAAATAAAATAAAATAAAATAAAATAAAATAAAATAAAAGACAGCTAATCCGGTGACCAGGGTTCAATTCTCGGTGGGTGATGTTTTATTTTTTTTTTTTTCAGAAAAGTTGATTTCTTCTTTTCAAATTATAACCATTGGTTAGGTTAAGTTTGCTGTTTTCTTATTGACCACATGATTAACGGCAACAGTAACAGTTGGCTCTGGCATCCAGTTCTGAGGCGATAATTTCTATCCTGAACGAGTTGTCAGTTTCTTTGTCCGCTCCGCTCACCCTTATCAGCAGAAACAAATGCGACACTACTTTCTTAATGTTTTGTTTCATTATGCCATACATTAATATTTTATGCCGCTGTGCTTGCGAAAGGAAAAGTAAATTGGTTTCTCAAATTCATTATTACCTAGCCCGTGTGGTCCATAAGGTCACGTTGAGGTCTTTGGATCAGTCATGGGTAGGTACGCGGCTCTGAAGCCCGCAGTGGTTGAGGGTTGCCTTAAGATTCAGGAGATCGGACGTTTAATACTTGTGACCGACTGTCGTTACTAAGATTTAGTTTTCCTGTCACACCAAGAAAATGCCGGATGTAACCTTTAACTTATACCCTGACTGGCAAGTTCCTGCATCATTCTCCTTCCACTATTTCGGCCTGAGTCTTAGATACCTGAAGACCGTAAATGAATTATTCGAATTAAAATCTCAGGCCGAAGTTTCCGAGGATTTACCACAGAATAAACGCGGTTATGCCGCTATGTTTTGTTACGGAAAGCAAAGCTCTGGCTGATGCTTTCCTCATTTTCTTCCTAATTTATCCCGACCTAAGTTCAGTATAGGAAAAACTCAATCCGAAGCAATTATTAATTAGTAAGTAATTTTATTTGTCCGCTTGTTTGTCCTGTCAAATAAGTTTCATCTATGGCCAAAGGAATTTCACCATTCTTTCTAATTCTTTGTGTAATTTGTAGTTTCTTTGCGCAGGAACCACAAAAAAAAAAGTACTCATATACTATTAATATTTACCACCATAAATTTTATTTTGGCTCCCCGTAAAATTTTCTTCGGCAGCTTTTGCTTCTAAACTCCACAGCTACAGTCTACCACTCTACTACACAGATAGCAAGGCACAAATATGTAAGTAAATCTAAAATATTGTTTTAAACAGACGTTTAAAATGCGAGCAAGTAACTTCGAATCAGGAAGGTTTTTCCTAACTGCTATTTTTAAATACTACTTTTCACAGAAGCTCTGAAAATGTTACTGCTATCACCGTTACGAAAAAAGTAGCAGTCTTGCCCATCCCTAACGCAGTGTGTTGGATCGATTTAACAAAAGTATGTTTTACATTATACAGCTCCATTCTGGTCTGCGGACAAGTTTCAAATTCCTTGCCGCTTTTCTCAATACAGGCAAAATGTAACATAAACGTTTATTCGCGTATTCTATTTCATTTTCGGAAAAACATCCAGTTTCCATATACTTTTAGTAGACCTATACGATTTAGCGCTATAATATTATTCAATATATTTACAATTATTTTAAATATTTAGTTATGGGACAAGAAATATGCCTCTGCTCAAGCAAGCGTTATTATCCAGCTTCTTAATGACAGTCTACTAGTAACATTCATTGAGGTCGTTGTGGATATATTCCGTTCACGGTATGTTATGATTAACGTTTCTTAAGTTTTGTGGTATTGGCAGATAGTAGAATTTGATAAAGATACTAATATTACCCTCTGAAACAACTTGATGGCGCTATGACAAATGTTGCGTTAATGATACTGCCGAGACACAATGGCTTATTGATCTTCGCTCTTTGCACGATTACAAGAAATGGGTATTGTCTTGCTTTCTCGTACTTTTCTGCTTGCCGCAGTGTTTTTTCATGTAGTTTCCAATAATTTCCTGTGAACAAAATTTTATTTTAATTCCAAAGTTAGTGATATTCATTAAAATATAGTATACTAAACATATTTCTAATATTAATAGTAGTATGAACCATGAAACTTTCATGTTACGTCTGGTAAAGTTGAAGTCAATATTTACATTTTTAAAGATATTTTGAATTATTGGTTAAACTTTAAGCTAGAAATATATTTTACTTGGAAATAAAATCATTTTAGTGGATTTCAAGAAATCCACTTATCCTCATCCATTGGCTAAAAGGTGTTGCAAACTAAAGAAAAAATATATTTGAATCGATTATTTGTAAAATGGGATAAGTCATGAAATGTACAATTTAGAGGAACGTGAAAAAAATATTTTGAACTAAGAATTGAGGAGAACGTGTGTACATAAACGTAGTAAATAAGGGATCATTTGCCGTCGGTCTCATTGTATTTTCACCATTGTGTAGGCACCATCTCCTTAATCCATAGTCCAGGACACTTTATTCAGGTTCCTGAAACGTATACATTACATGTCTTATCCCCTTTTCAAAATAATCGATTAATTTACAAAATACTTCGATTTTCGGAAACCATATGTGTAATAACTTGAACATAAATACATTATTTCAAAGGTCATGTACCAAGCAAAAGACAAATAATATTAATCGTGTTAATAGAGTACAAAATATTTGTATGATGTGTGAAAACATAAAACATTGTTTCGATTCCATTAGCATAATTTAATAATAAAGCAACCATTCCCTTCACTTATTTTATACATTTTGTTACATTATTATTTTATACCCCCATTTATACAAAGACGTTCATGAACACATTGAATCATG
Source organism: Lepisma saccharinum (assembly GCA_022664845.1). Classification (NCBI taxonomy): domain Eukaryota; kingdom Metazoa; phylum Arthropoda; class Insecta; order Zygentoma; family Lepismatidae; genus Lepisma; species Lepisma saccharinum. The sequence goes on from JAGDQP010000032.1 coordinate 40,384, forward strand.
CTCCACACCAAGTTGTTCAATATTACTTGAGGAACCATATTCTATTCTGCGAGAGCAGCGCATGTAAGATCCTGATGGTTGAAGATGAGTGTTTTCGATTACCAAGTGCTCTTTCGAGATAGGATAAGGCATTCTCTATACATCTTATAAATAGGCGCTGGCCAGGATCATTCTTGGATTTTTCTTCTAGATACTGACACACTATTTGAGAACGATTTACGCAGGCATGTCTTTCTGTCTACTTTGAACCCTCTAAAACCAGATTCTGAAAGGTTTGTACCAATAGATCGAAAATGACATATTTGTGCACGTCGGTATGAATTGTAGTATGTATATAGAACATTAGCATGCGGCAACTAACCATGATTTCTATCTCGAATCGTGCTGAGTCTCGGAGCTGCTGATGATGTTCATGGCAAAGATTACATTCAAAGCTTTCCTTCTGCCCTCCATATAAAAATAGAATTGTCGTGAGAAGGCAGATCAATACTTTTTTTTAGGTCAGGGAGAACATTTCGATCAATTGATAAGGTGTCAAAATTTGATGTTGTTATTCCCACGTTACGCAACCCACTCTATGAGGTCCATGGTGCAGACACATCTTATGTTGTTTTCGTGAATGAAACCCTTCAGCATGAAGTCAATTTAATACCATTTGAGTTGACCAGATAACTGAATGGTTTTTCGAACCCCCTATCACAGTGTTGTAGCCTTAGCTTCTAACAGTTCTCTTGGAGTAACTGTACATTGCTCATCCTGTGTTGAGGTCAAACAATTTTGTTTAGGTTTGTTTCTTTTTCGCTGATTTAGAGTGATTCCCATTCGTATTATTCTTAAATGATATTTTACTTGTGGTAAGTAAACCTCCAATGAATATTCAACTCCAACGGCTAGCTCAATATGATATTTATATATGTTTTAACATAAAACGAAGAATGTAACCATAATACCATTCACTGTTTGGCAACATTACGCAATTGTTAGATTGAAGAATAAAGCTTTACTGATTATTTGTACTATGAATGATATACAGCTTATCATTTCAGTACCGCTCATATTACATATTTATCCATAGAATTAGTCAAATTACATTTGGCAAAGAATTTCAATTCCTTTGCTACGCAAGCAATTTATCTTAACATATTTTCATTTTTCTTCTGCTTTTTCGTTTTCCTCATCTTTAACTGAATGTCTGGGTCATTCAAATGTATGTACTTTTCGAAATTTTTCGACGTTATGAGACGACATCATGAAAATTTCGACGTTGTGTTACAGATCTCTCTTTCGACGCTATGAGACCCTGCCGTCTCATAGCGTCGAAAGAGAAATCGGTCACACAACGTCGAAAGCTTAACTGTCTCATATTGTCGAAAAGTGGCGGGAAAAAACAAAGTTGCAATCGTCTCATAACGTCGAAAGATTTCTCAGAGAGTTTCATAGTATCGAAAGAGAGATCTGTCACACAACGTCGAAACTCAAATAATATCATAACGCAGAAATTATTTGACTCTATGAGACTGAATCTCTGTTGCATGCGGCGTAGGAATTCTTGTTTGGGAATTTACTGTCACGCGCAGTGTTGCCAGATGGTCGATATCGAATTTCACTATTGAACCATCAAAAATTGCCTTTTCTTTTCAAGAAATTTTCCTATGCTTAAATTTTTACTACTCTTCTTTCCTTTTACTACAACTACTATATTTATTATTAGTGCTACTACTATTACTACTACTACTACTACTACTACTACTGCGGCTGCTTTTTATGTTTTAAGAAAGGCTCTTCAAATAACATTCCATTGACTGTCTTACAAACATACATTGTTGACTTCAGACTACACAAGAACATTATTTGTAAAGACAGAAGTATCGAAATGATAACCAGTGTTCGATTTGCCAGGGGGATCCGGGGATTTTCCTTGCTGCGTGAGGATTTTATCCCCGTTTGCTGATCCCGAATATCACCTCAACCAGGGATCAAATTGTTGTATTTCTACCCAAACAGCCAGTATATTAAAACTTACCATCAACCCAGACGGTTAGGATCCCCCCTTCGTATTTTATAACAAATTGAACACTGATGATAACTTACCCTTACAAGGGAATGAAATTCTCCTTCCTTAAAAGTTCTAAAAGAAAGTGGCCAATGGAAATCGAGTTTTAACCAACCCAAGCATCGGTTTCAAACTAAGGCGCTTCGACAGAACATAATATTCGTACATTAAAAAAGAGAGGAAAGAACTAAATCCATAAAAAAGATGCAAAACAAAACTTTTTTCTATTAACATTTTAATCGCTAACGAGAAGACAGACGGACTGAGTCTTATTATGAAATCTGCATCATAATAAAAGCAAACAGTTAAGCTACCAGTAAATTGAGACACATTTAAATAAGTACACTGCTCTGAATTTCTACGAGAACCATATACAAGTGAAACGTTAGCTACATGTACTCACTTTAAAGAGTCCATAGCTTTAGTTTCTTTATTTACAAAATCTCTAATTTAATTTATTTTCTTAACTTTAGCGCAACTAATGTTTCAGACACTGGAATACAGGAATATTTCCTTGCCTTTTGAGTTAATCAAATCCTTGCTTTAGAATTAAGGTAATAAAACGTGTGGCCATATTGGATTCAATATGGCGGCTTCCGAAACATGTCGATCCACCAAATGTGTTGAATTTTTAAATACACCAGTCTGCAAAATATTAATTCAATCTGTCAACGGGAAATGGGTGCGAAGTTGCTTACGAACGTTGATGGAAATAACTTTTGGGCGGCCATATTGGATTTACCCTTTGCTGTCAGAACGGCAGATTTTGTCAGTATTTATTCGTGATACTTCTCTATCTAAATATATGCGCAGTTCCCGGATCCCCGATTGTTGGGAAAGAACCTTTATTTGTCAGTCAGGACGGTCGGTAGCAGGATTCGAAAAAGCTGTACCTACTCATTGGCCTCCCACCCCCAAAAAGATGAAGACACTTAAGTTTTCTTCATATCCAAAAATCTCGCTTAAATTACGCCTTCATACCTATAGAGTGCTTCAACACAAAGGACTTGTTGCCCATTGTCTGGGGTATACATTACTACTATGCTCTACATGTAGCATTTACTAAAAATGCCTAGTTATTGATGTCTGCAGAGGCAAAAGTAGAAATCAATAATACTCCTATTATAAGTACTAATGTTTGTTTTTATATTTCTAATGTAAATTAACTTAAATTTTAATTATATGAAGTCAGTTATGTGATATTGTTTTTATCGCTCCCCTGCAAAATGTTTTCTAAATAGATTTTGATTCGCGTTTTAAATGGCGATTTTTCATAATTCATTTTAATGTGCACCCCTGGCCCCGGGCCTAGGGGACCTGGTGGTAAATCCGGCCCACTCTTTGAGTCGTTTCTGCATTCAATGTCCAAATTTCACAGCAGTGCACCATTAGAAGAAAGACACATTGATAAACTTTATGCTTGAGACACAATGGTAGTTTGCTTTTGAAATTAAAGTGTAGTCTTTCAAACAAGATCCACGCCATTTTACATCTTCTATTTATTTCATCAGTCAACTTGGCATTCGATGTCTTGATCTGGCCCAGGTAAACATACTCATCAACTAATAATTATTTTCTGCTTTGCAGCATGTTAATAGTACATTACTTGTTTCACTTAAACACATTTTAAGTCATATTTTCGAACTCTCATTATACAGCTCTTTCATATTGGTTTGTAGTTCTTCGGCATTGAAGCAAACATTACTATACCATCAGCGAATCGGCTTCTGAGAATTCCACTAACTTCTCTCCTCTCTTGTTTCTTTTGCCAGTTTTCCACTTTCATGTCACTTCTTTGCTTAGAACCTAGTTTCACATTAAAGTATCTCATTACAATTTTGTAATGCGATTTGCCACTATGAAAAATCTGAATCTTCGCGTGTAAGTTTTCGACTTCCTCCTCCAAATGTAACATTTTTGGAGAATATACTTGTATAAGTTCCATACTGTATTTCTTCTTAATTTTTATTACTACTCGAGCGATTTTATCGGATATTCCTTCAATTTCTGTGATCCATGTCTTCAGGTCCTTGTTAATTATAAAGCCAACGCCCCTTGGTATTTTATTTTCTATTCTTTTGAAGTAGAGCATCTTGTAAATCTTAGATTTTGCAAGACCTTTTCATGCATATTTATGATATTTAGTTGTAGACCTACCTAACGGACAGTTTTTCCCCTACATAGACCTATTCTTTAATATGTATTAAATCTACTTTTAAACTTATATAATGAACTTTATTGTGATGGAAACCTTTTCTCTTTCATATTTATTAACTTTATATGGAAGCTTATGTAATGAAAAGTTTTATATCGAAAATAGACTTTTCTTTCATATTTATTGAATTCATTTTTAGGTATATGTAATAGATTTTATTGTCTTGAGATATGTGCTTCTTCAGACGTTGGTCAATATTTACCCTAAGAGTTACTAGAGCCTTCATCAAGCAAAATTATTATTAGACCTATAACATTTAAGAAATAGGAAGCATGTAATCTCTAAAGGGTACAATATAATTTATATTTTCCTTTCAAAGAAACTTTCAGTTATCAATTCAGTACCATGACCATCTGGACGAAAAACAGAATCTATAAACTCTTACTAATCATTAATCATATTTGTATTCTAAAACACAAATACTCCTTATATCTCTACAATAAAGAGGAAATAAAATTACAATTAACGTTTTTACATAGCCTATTACCGTAACATTATAATATCTAAGGAGAGAAGTAGTTAATATAAGTTACATTTTTGGTCCAGTTACTCAGTGGGTATTTTTTTCCTTTTGCACGCTCTGACAATTTCTGCATTTCGACGCTTTGACCGTTTCCTAGACGATTTCCCGGATTCTTTCGACGTTATGACCGTTTTCATTTTTCGATGATATGCCTTTCGAAGCTTTGACCATTTCAGCTTTTCGACGCTTTGACCGTTTCCTTCCACAATTTGTCCAGTTCTTTCGACGTTATGACCGATTTTGCGTTTCGACGATATGCCTTTCGACGCTTTGACCGTTTCCTTCCATGATTTGTCCAATTAACTCGACGTTATGACCGATTTAGCAATTCGACAACATGTCTTTCGACGCTTTGACCGTTTTTAATTTTCGACGCTTTGAAAGTTTCTTAGACAATTTGTCCAATTTTTTCGACGTTATGACCGTTTTTGCTTTTCGATGATATGCCGTTCGATGATCTTACCGTTTATTCGTTCGGAGTTTTGACCATATCTTTCGACGCTTTGACCGTTTCCTTTGACGATTTATCCAATTCTTTCGACGTTATGACCGTTTTTGTCTTTCGACGATATGCCTTTCGATGATATGGCCTAAACCCGAAGTAATGCATTTCGACACTATATGTAGAAGAATAATAATCTTCGTAAACGAACATTTTGCTATATATTAAGTATAGATAAAAAAGGGAACAAATTTACTTTAGCATATACGACACTTGCTTTGGAATTAATGATTTTGGGAAATGCATTAATTCCATGTCTTACTGCATCAATGTGAGGATTTGTATGCGATTCTATATTGAGAGGTTTTATGGTGGCATTTTTCTGTCACTGACAAAAGCACACATCTGCTGCCCACTTCTGAATTTACCCAAAGGACTCGTATATCTTTGCAAAGTATCTAGTATGATCAATCTCCACTAGCGTTAAAGCAAACCATATTATTTAGTGTCGCTCAATGTATTTAGATTACTACAATTACAGCATAATAATTCTTTATATACTTTACCCTTATTATCTGTCTGCATGTGTGTTCATAATATACATATTTTGCTTTATTTTTAACATTTGTTGTCGTTTATGCAATATATATTTCAAGAAAATATAGACAGTCTAATATCGTTAAGAATGTGAATAAAGTAATCTTGTCTGTAGTTAAAATACTAGCTCATGTTCTGTGGAGGTCAAACATGAAGGCTTTAAAACTTTGAGGATTACGTTAGAAGCCAAAGCCTGGGAATTAAATAAGGGAACCATTCTTGCAAAAATGATAACAATATTAGAACGCAAGAACTCAAATACTCGTATAACTAAATTCAGAATATCGAGTCATCTCATAAGTAATGTCTCTTTTACGCACAATAAGGAAGACAGCAAGATAGATCTGAAACTTTATTCTCAGTCATTATAATAAACGTCTTCCAATTCTGTATCCCTCTGCCAACAAGGAACCAGTTTTTGAATTGTACACTTGAATAAAACTCTGAATTTGGACAATAAATACTTGACCACTGTTTGCCGCACGTCGTTTACGTTTCACAGTCTTGCTCATTCAAGATGTTTTGGAGACTGCTAAAACAATTGAAATCAGTATTATCAAATTTCGGTTAATAATTTGAGTGGTGAATTATGTCCCATCAAAATTCCTGTAATTTCCAACAGGCTATCCATGTCGTTTGACGGCTAACACTGACTCTGTAGATCATCTCTCATAGTTTTTCCAATTTCTGACAGTAAATCTCAGCCGTAATTGTCTGGTTCCGAGGCATAAATTCAAACTTGATGCCGCCTCGTATATCCCAGCAAACAAGCATCATTTTGCGGAGGTGAAGTTATTATTTCTCCACTCTTTCTACAACGCTCCCTTCTAAATGTTGCGTCGAGATATCCAATTGCCTTCTTCCGTCAAAATCGATAGTTTTGAATTACGTGGTTTTACAGTTAGGGTGGCCATAATATGGAGTACGTTTTCTTCGGACATTGCTGCATTCAGTCATTTTCAATGTCACACCACTTGTTGCAGACCAATCATGGTCGGAAAGATATACAATGAACAATTCTAGTCTCGCCGCGTTGGCATAGTTCGTAAATCCCCCATCGCATACGTCGTATCCACGGCCATGGTAAAACCATTTCTATTGAAGTAGTCTAATATGTTGTTATAAGGTTGCATCCATATAAATGACGTATGCCAATATGTTTTATTGAGAAAACAAGGTTACGTTTCACAATAAGAGAAATTTAACTGGGTTTGTACTACTCTACGTTCAATAAATGTGATGTTACAAATAGCTTTGAATAGTCCTTGTTTCTATTTTTGGTTCAGGTCAAGACTAGCTATCTAATGTTTCTGTTTCAAAGAATGAATCCTAACAAAAGTAGGTATTGGAATTCCTCTCTTTGTTGTATAAAACTATAGCAAAATATAGAGCGTTTCTGGGATGAAAGCTTTTAAAATGTCAATTATTTTATACAAATCTATACAAACGATTTGCATATTGTTACAAATTTTGATCGAAGATGTAAATCCAGTACTGTATAGAAATATCAATTTCACTGCCTGTTTTGCCTATATTCAATTCTTCTCTCATAGGAAATATACCTTCAAGAAATGTTTTTCTGGTAAGGCTCCCTTTACAACTGCACTGATTCGAGATAGCAAAATACAATAACACGAAAGAAAGATTTTCTATGGAAGAAAAAGGAATCATGTACTTGTTAGTGCCACCGTAGACCATACTATAGCGTTGAGTAAAGTGCATATGATGAGCACATTTTATTGCCAACCCAATACATTATGAACACTGTAAGTGAAAGTGAACTAAATAACAATGATATTCTAAAAAAAAGCATTTCTCAAACATTTACTGTGAACTAAAGTCAAGACAAGTGATGAAACCTTTTCATAAATGAATGTTCTATCCTACCGTAACATGATATACACAAGTCTTGGCCGGTGTCATCGTGATAATAAACAGAAACAAAGGACTAGTATTTAAAAATAACACACATCTTGCTCATTACATAAACAATCGCTTACAGATAGGAACTGTGATTTCGTTCACAGAGAGGTCATTGGGGCAATATCTCATTATGTGTAATGTCCATAGTTTAAAACATGAAACCCACATTTTTTCTAAGAAATCTCTTGGTAACATTTGAATTTTGAGTAGTGCAAAGTCTCAATATAATATGCATATACTTTTCTGTGGCAAGACTTTCAATGACAAATGCATTCGTATAGAAAGACAAAGATTTCAAGTTTCATCACTTCGCATATGGACTATGAACACTCTTAACTCAACGCCACATCAGGAATATAGTCTTAGAACGACTCTTTGCTAGTCTTGCAACACCAACAATATTAGAGAACATTGGACTTATAAAACCAACTTTAAAAACTCAGAAGTTGGACGAAAATGAATCTGTTATCATACGTAAGTCTTGGAACGAAGTATTTTGCAAGTTTTACTCTAACCATGCCGAATACACCTTTGAACTAAACGATGAAATAACTTTTGTTCTTATGTATAAAACGCTCTTAGATAAAATCCTTACATACTTTGTTTTCGGAATCCAGATTTTTAGGTCTGGTAACAGCGCTGGACATTCAAAAGTTGACTAACCAACACAAAAAAAATGTTTGGATATTAGCTTGTTTATTCTACAACATGGATATAGAGGTACGATTTAGCATAATGAAATTTGCATTCTGTCTATTGTCGGTTTCATTTCTGGCTCTTGTTCAATGACTTTCTCGTTATTCCAGCAAATTTTCCTGGTTGAAATTTTCGCTCTACAACTGCCTTTTGTTTATATAATAGCAGCGTAATATTACTTAGAACGTACACGTTTAGCGAAACTACCGTATTAACACTAGCTCAATTTGTATGTATACTTTGTTGTTTCTTATGTTATGCACATCTAGCTGGGACGAGGTTTCCGCTTCCATAAACGACATGCCCAAAATGTGTTTATTTACTTGGAAGTATATGGTTAACTGCATTTTACTTTATCAATGGTGGTATGCTCGTCAAACAAATTGACATTTCCTACGAAATCAGCCACTTTAGACAAATTTCTGGAATTCTTCCTTCAGAATGACGTTGTGATTCCTGAGGGATATAATCGCTAGTTTTCCTCTTCCACGGAACGACATGCAGCCACTGTGCATAATCTTATTTATTTTAAGTAGGTGTGCTACTACAGTAGTATATTACTTTTGGTCCTATATCATACTTATTCATATTCCGTAAGTTAGAGTTTTATTTTCCTTGGTAGTTTTTTGCGTACAAGCAGCAATTTAAACATAGCTCCTCTTCCACACAACGGTAACGACCCCAATGCCTCCCGTTCAATTGCAAAGTAAGATTTATTCACAATTCTATTCAAAGCCATCCCTCCTTTTCGGATTCATAAAACTAGTTCAGTTATAAGCTCTTTTTAGTTGTACGATGATATCGGTGATTTTAAATTCTGGTCAGAAAATTCACGTATAATACACCTGGCTGGCAGTCTCAAAGGCACACCCCTCCAGATCACTCAAACTCCCTCAATATTTTCATAATCTTTGATGTGCCCAACTCCAGAAAAAAATATTTGTTTTGAAGCCTGCTAGGCACGAAATCCATTCTGTTGACCTCACGCACTATGCAGCTTTCTAGCGAAACTCAGTTTCTACGTTTCAACCAATAATCATTTTATCAATGAACTTAGTCCTGACAAAGGGTTACATGGTCGTATCTATTTCTTTTATTGTCGATCTTTAACGTGATTATTTCAACTATTTTTTTTAGAATACTAGACCACAGTTGTGGAGCTTGAAGTCTGCAAGCGTGAACTTGAACCTAGGTAATTGTTAATAGACCAAACTCAGCACTGATCCTTCACAATGCACGACCTATACTGATTCATTACTATCGAAATATCCAATCATCATAAAATCTACAATAGTTTAATTTGTTCATCGTCTCTTAAACGTGTTGCCTAGGAATTCGATCGCTACTAATACCACCGTTCCTCAGTAGCACGCAAAGGAAAGACGGTAGGGAAGACTTTAGTAACGTTAGTAGAAAATGCTATTTTAACATGTTATATGTACCAGTATATCTACCTGTTGATTCATTTATTAGACGTTGAATAATGATTAAAAAGGATTTTAAAAAAGCACATGTAAAACGGAACATAAAACTAATGCCTTTCAATTAGCTTTAAGTTATATTGAATTAAGTTAGAAACTTACTGCACAATTACGTATGAACAGAAAGAAATGCTAATAGATTAATGTATTCAAAGCTGTAGCATATATACAAATAAACGTTTTCACATCACAATTATGCATTTCGGTGTTATGCTTCAATTCTTTAACTATGTATATCGTTTTTATGTTTATTTGAATTCTCGTTTATCACTTATGCTTGTCGTGGGTTTCTTAGATCCCATAAGGTTGAAAGAAGAAATAATGCATCTTTAGGATCTTCAGTTTACATTCGACTTTAATGTCTTACGTTCTATTTCTTAGGTGTTGAGATCATACATACATACAACAAGAAAACTCTCGTACTTTGTGCAACTCATGTGAGTTTGTGTTTCGCCAGCATTTCGGAACTACTAGGATTCATTTTCTCATTCAACATCATTTACGTGCTCCGCAGCATCTCTTTGAACGTAACATACATATCATGCAGAAATTAAATATCGAATATTCCAGACATTATTATTTCAAGTGACCTTAGTAGATAATCACATCTGTCTATACTTCTAAGACCACAAATTGTCCATACAGTTCCCGCACATTTACTCCCGTCTTACACCAGGTCTAGCATCAAACTATCAAACCCGAAATCCCCATTTCACAGTTCCCTTATCCTCCCTACTCACTCGACAAACTTTAACATTAATCTTAATCTCACTGTGAAGACCGTCGACGCGTAATCAACTTCCTTTTTGCCTCTCGTGGTGATTTCTCGTACCATGAAACTGATATATTTCTAGGTCTCGTTAAAGACTATAAACATAAAATTGTTGCTAGCGGCGATTTTAAATCTTCATGTTACGCAAAGTCCTCAACACCAACGATTTGCATTTTGGTACAGATATAACAATCAATACGAGATTTTATTAAAACAAACATAACAAAAGAAAGCGTTTCACTATTTTGTAGCAGAGTTATTTTGGTTGAAGGGCCTAATGGGTTATTACGTCTTGCCATTAATGTAATAGACGTTAACAATAAGTCTCACGATTTTCTGTATGTAACTCTAGAACGTCACACTAGAATGCTAGAATGGTGTAGAAACAATGAGTTAATAAGGAAGATTGGGAGTAAATGTAACTACACAACGAAATATTAACATTTTAAATCTTAGTTTTTTGTAATTAATTCTTATTCGATTCCGGTATATTGCATGCTTATTTTCATAATACAGTACATAAATGTATAGGCATTTAACAGAACTGATTTCAAAATATTAATTTTTATTTAATTTGAAACCCCATTTGTATAATTGAGTTGCTAATTGGAAGTATTTTATGTAAAAGTATCAGTGCATAATTACTCTAGGTACTTTTTTGCACTCATAATATCTAAAAGTATCAGTGCATAATCTGAGTAATTTATTACGCTGACAATTATGTAGAAAGAATACATTTATATCAACTAAAAGTGCAGATTAAACAAATTACTTCTAAGCTATTTGGGACATATTCCTACACATCTAAATATATTCTAATTGATTGCTACCGTAAGGCACCAAAAATATGTACTGAAATTGTGTTTTAATATGCACATGTGCACTACTTTGGAACCTGGTACATTTAAAATTAGAATAAACTTATACCGGTTTTACACACCTGCAATTTTATTCATTATTCGCTGCGAAAACCTTTTGTTGTTGTCCAAATGTGATGTGAATGTGTAATTGCATCTTGTTTTTTTGCGAGCACAAAATGTAACCAAAAAATGATATTATTCAAGTAAGATATGATAATAATTAATATAATTTAGTTTGTAAGTAGCAATCAACAATATCGATTTATTTCTCGTTATATTAGGAAACACATGTGAATTAAGAGGACAGTTGTTTTCAATTTGATTTGCATTATTTACTTTCTTGAATATCGTCAAAAATTAGTGATTGATGTTTCATACTAATTATACAATAATTTCATATCGTCGCTGATCTTACAAGTCCACGTAAAATCTACTTAGAGCGAACGTTAATTTTCATATTCCGACTCGCATTCTGTCATGTTACCCTCGAAGTAGTTCTTTGTTTCTCCAATAGACAGTGGTGTAATATCCACAAGAGTAGTACCTAGTACACCGGACTTTAATTCAAATTTGGTGCGTTGTCTTCTTCCTCCTTTAAAATTTAAATTTTGCAATTTAAGCAGTATTGTAAAATCTGCGATAATATGGTATTCATTTAAACAGAAAAAATGAAGTATGGTTTTGAATGGATTTGTGTCCTTTTAAAATGATTATAACTTGATGTTCTTTTTATCTATCAATCTATAAGGTAAAATTAATTTTATGGGCAGTAACAGCACTATGGCTTATGACAGTCCCGTTCTTTCAGTCTTTCAATATGTATATCTGTGTATATCTGTTTATGCTGTGAATATATTTTTTCCTATCATATCCTCAGTAAACCTTATTTATGTATGAATAGTGAATTAAGGAAACAAGTTGAAACATAGAACAGAACGTGCGCCATCATGATATTTCATTTTTTTATAATTATGGTTGTATCTTGACAATACTGCAAGAAATCTTGTTTAAGGATCAAACCAGCAAAATCTCAGAAGTCCATTTTTAGATGCGAAAAGTGTTGTTCGTTTTAAGAGCTGAATGAAGAGCTGCATCGAATAATACAAAGAAATATTCTGATAGAAGTACTTATGTCATCGTAACATACACTACCTTAATAAAATCATTTTGCATAATTCACTAGAGCTCTTCGTTAAGGTCCTAAAACAACAAAACGTTTTCTATCTACAATGGACTTGTGAAGTTTCTCTTGTCTGCTCCTCTATTGTTTATTTCTGTTTACGTACTCGCCTTTTAATTGTAGTTGCTGTAAATGAAAAGGTATTTTGCTCCAAACTTGATACTCACCGTTATGTTGACTGGCGTATGCATTTTCGATCACACGGCGATACTGTAATTAGGAGTACGTATACATCAAAATAAAGCAATGCTGAAACAAGGGATAAAAGTAATACGTGCTATTTTATTCACCTCAAGACTGTAAATCCCGATTGCATATCCTGGAAGAGACAGTCCCAGAATTTAGTGTAATAAAACTAGCAAAGCATGGCGTCTATAATACTTATCACCAGGTATGTAAATATGAAACCGGAATTTGTGCATAGACGGCGTTAGCTGTCACTGTGGTTACAGTAAAACCGCGTCCTTGGCGACACTTGTTTGTTTTGACTACTGATAACGATTTGCAACTCACAACCAGACAAGTTTCATGTCATACTGTAGTGTTTAATAGCGTTGAACATGGCGCAATTTGTACCTACAAACTACGATGTGCGGCCAGCATTGATTTTTGTTACCATTTGAAGAAAACTGCTACATAATCGCATCGGATGTTTGTCGAAGCTTACGGTGATCATGCTCTTGGTAAGTCACAGTGCTATGCGTGGTTTACAAAATTTAAAATTGGTAATTTTGAAGTGAGAAACGAAGAACGTAGAAGAGCACCGAAAACGTTTGCAGACAGCAAATTGCAAGCTTTGTTGGATGAGGATGACACTAAAACGCAACAACAACTCGCGAATCAATTAAATGTGACACGAGATGCAGTTTCCATTCGTTTAAAAGCCATGGGCAAGATTCAGAAGGTGGAAAAATATTTTCCACATGTATTGACATGGGAACGACAGCAGGAAAACCGAAAAACCACTTGCGAAACTCTGCTCGCCAGGTACCAAAGAAAGTAATTTATCCATCGAATTGTGACTGGTGATGAAAATTGGATCTATTTCGAGAATCCTAAGCGTAAAGATCATTGGTAACTCCAGGAGAAATGACGGCATCGACTGCAAGACCAAATCACTATGGACGGAAGACAATGCTTTGTGTTTGGTGTAATCAGAAGGGAGTGATCTATTATGAACTGCTGAAACAAACCGTTAATACCTAACGTTACCTACAATAAATGATCGATTTGTATCAAGCTTTGCGTGAAAAACGACCAGAATATGACCAAAGACAACAGAAAGTGGTTTTGCTTGACGATAATGCACCCTCCCACATAGCAAAACCGGTCAAGGAAACTATAGCGACATTTGGCTGGGAAATCCTTCCGCATACGGCTTACTCACCAGACTTGGCGCCTTCCAATTATCACTTATTTGCATCCATGGGACACTGGTGACCAGCGCTTCACATCTTACGAAAATGTACGAAAATGACTTGATGACTGGTTTGCAGCACAAGAGGCACATTTTTGGTCTGGCTTCCACACATTGTCTGAACGATGGCAGAAATGTATCGCTAGCGATGGCCAATACTTCGAATAAAATAGTTCTTAGCATTGTCATCCAATCACCGTTTCTTTTCTGTACATAAATTCCGGTTTGATATTTACGCACCTGGTATATTTGAGTGAAGTGTATTATTTTGAAGCATACTAGCTTATTCTTCTAAAAATAGCATAAAGGAATTCTTATAGCTTGTTATATACTTCAATTTCAATTTAATCCAACCACAAGCCGGTCGTCTCATCGATTTCTGCAATAAATCCAGCCTCATTCCGGAATTACCTTTAGTCATGAAAAATAGGTTGTCAGCTCTATTAAATAAGTAGTTGAGCTTGTTTCGCTGTTGTATCCTTTCCGTTTAGTAATATTGTGTAATTCCTTTGTTGACGGATCTCTTATGAGTTGTGTAAGTATTTCTTTTTTGCAGCTCATCAACAAATCTTTCTCTCCAATCATGATTAGCTTGAAACCTATTGCTACACTACTTTTTATTTTCTGTGCTTATAGAGATTTGTCGTGGCGTTTGAGGGAGTAACGAGTTAATTTACAAGATCTGCGTTTGTTGAGAAGGAACGCGTTTACGTTTTATTCTAAGAGTGGATGTTCGGAAAGAAGTTAGTTCGTTGCTAGTAAGCGAATGGTCAGACAAGAAACTTAAAGCCATAAATAAGAATAGAATGGTGGACGAGGATTTAGACTTGTTTTTCATAGGCTGTTGCATGAAAGTATGCATATGGTATAGAATATGTTGCGGTGAAACTGATATTGATGATTGATCGTGCTGCATGCTGTATTTGATGTAGTATTATGTTCTTTGGAAAGTATGAATATTCTGTAGCGTTAATGTCATGAAGGCAAGAAGTCTCTGGAAGTTAATGTGTTCATTGATGGAGGTGATCGGCTTGATTGTTTGTGCTACTGAGTGTGTCATGAATGGTACATCTAGTTCCGGTTTTCTTTCTTCTAGTGCTGTATAATTTCCATTTCAATTTCCTTGATATTTATCGCGAGGTTAGGAGTTTCTGAACTGAATAGAATAATGCGTTGCCCAGTACTAAGGGTCTTTCTATTTCTTCCGTGATCTTATTTTTGCTTGTTACGTATGATCCCAAATTTTTAAATTTGTTTAATTTCTCTATGAACTCATCCCTAAATATTATATTCTTATTTTCCTTCTTTCCCTCTGTTTCAGCTTGTTACCATATATATATTGTTTTATCTATATTTACCTGTAGACCTATCTCATCGCACTCTTTTACTGAGGCGCCAGTACTACTTTGTAGTGATTCTACATCTTCCCCAATTAAATCTACATTATCCGCGTACGCGAACAGTTGCTACAAGCCATTCAATTTTAGTCCCGTTTTGTTCTCTTTTATTTTTAGAATCTCATATTCTAACGCAAAAGTAAACAGTAATGTCGACAAGGCATCGGCTTGTTTTAATGCGTTCCGAATCTTGAAACTATCTGACATATTATTACCTACCAGTACTCTGCTTATGGGGTCGTTGGGACGCATTTTCACAAGTTGAACGAGTTTCTTAGGAGTTCCAAATTATACCAGGATACTGTAAAGCTTTTCCCTTTCAATAAAATCACAAGCTTTCTTAAAATCAATGAACAGCTGGTGAACAGTTCCATTGATCTCCCATTTCTTATCTAAGATTTGTCTCAAGGCGAAAATCTGGTCAAACGTGGATCTATTTCTTCTAATTCCACACTGGCGATCTCCAATATCAATAGCAGTATATTACTCAATACTTTATAACATGTTGGTAGTAACGAGATTCCGTGGTAATTACTACATTCCGATTTATCGCCATTTAATAAACCGGAACTATTTTTCCATAAATAAAATATTTCGTTGTACATACATCTGTGTACAAAACGATGTTGTCTTCTATTTATTAAGACATAAACTTTTCAAGACAGAATTATATTAGATTTTACTCTTAGGATGTATGACTACTCACGGCCAAGGTTTATAATATAAAATA
Source organism: Lepisma saccharinum (assembly GCA_022664845.1). Lineage (NCBI taxonomy): Eukaryota > Metazoa > Arthropoda > Insecta > Zygentoma > Lepismatidae > Lepisma > Lepisma saccharinum. The sequence goes on from JAGDQP010000032.1 coordinate 56,670, forward strand.
CCAAATTAATAGTTGCTAGTACTTTAAATTAAAATTCGTATAATCTCATTCCTTGTTGTAATTAGCATGTATGAATGGCAATTTAATTAATCTGAAAGATGCGAACATAATTAATCTCAAGGTTGATCCATATCAATGTTTTTGAGTTTGGTTAGCATCACTGGGAACTGTTGTTCCTGTGACGCTGGGAGTACTCCTATGACCTGTCTCAGTATGTAATGTACACGTATCCAAGAAATTGTGTAAATGAATCAGGTGTGTGAATTTGTACTAGAAAATAATTTTGTTGTGTATTGCATTTTGAAAATGGTTCAGAACTCTGATAACTGAGGTTTTGGAGACGGGCACCACCTCATACGTTTTCTATTTTGTTGATTAATAAAAATAAATTTATTTTGAAAGGTGACAACACTGATAATTGGTTGCACTAACGGGATCGGAATATATCTATGACCTCACCCAGTACCTAAGGAGCTAATATGAGCAATTGAGTGGAAAACAATGTGGATTCATTTGAAAATTATTTTAATCAGTTGTCAACGCTGATATTTCTGGTGATTCAAAATGCCGCAGGTATTCTTTATGGGTACTGAGAAACATCTGCGTCCAAATTTTGTTGGAACCTGCCAAGTGGTGTGAATTTGTGTAGCATTCAAGTACACAATAACATAAACAAACAAGCACACGGACATTCAATTTTATATATACTCTATAGATTCCATTTTGGTATCACTTGACTAAACATTAAGTAAAAATGCATAAATTAACATATTTAACAAAATTTTGAATATTTTCATTTGATTAATTGTATTAAAAAAATATTTTCTAACTATTTTATATTTTGGAACACTAATACCTTTAACATCGATTCAACCGACAGAAAAAATAGTCATTAAAGTTATTTGTTCCTTATTTATTAAGTGAAAAATAAGTAAAAATCTGATTTTAAGTATTGGTGGTGTATAAATGTGTAATTCCCTTTTATTAATTTTCAATGTTTTATTTACAAATACCACAATCCTTTGTTGCTACACAATACTTTTTTTGGGCCAACATTTAATATATTCTTGCATATTTTGAACTGAGATAGTTCTACAGTTAAAAATATATAAAACAAAATGCATAATAACAAGCCGAAATTCTGAGAATGAAGAAAATTGATGTATTACAATTAAGAATGAGAACATAAAAAAAGTAAATAAATTTAAATACTTGGGGCATATGTAACAAGCCAAACAGAGGCAACAAAAGAAACAAAAGTCGTTTAGTATCGGGCAGCGCATATTTCTACTCACATCAGTTCAGAAACTCCTAACCTCCCGATTATTATCAAAATAGTTAAAAATGGAAATATACCAAACGGTTCCATGAATTGCGAGCTTTTGAAAATAAGTTATTAAAACAGATATACTGGCTGAAACGGGACGAGATGACTGGGGGAATAGAGGATACTGTATAATGAAGAAACTCATGACCTTTGCGACTCGATTGATGTACGAATAATGAAAGTAGCGATGCCTAAGTTGTGCAGGCCATGTATTTGGGGTGGCAGAAAAACGAAGATTATATTCCATAGTAGTTGGTAAGCCAGAGGGAAAGAGGCTATTAGGAAGACCGAGACGACATTGGGAGTGTAATATTAGAATAGATCTTCGAGATGTAGGTTTTTGTGATGAAAACTGGATTGATCTTGGTCAGGATAGAATCCTGTGGAGAACATTTGTTCCTGCGGCGATGAACGTGCGAGTTCTATAAACCATAGAGTAAGTAAGTAAAAGTGATGACATTCTAGGTTGTTTTTTATTTCGTGACAGGTTTCTGTTATACTAAGTTTTTCAATAATTTGATATGTTTTGTTTCCTTTTCATTACATTATTTTTGTGGAATTACTGTAAAAGATTTTCTATTGTTTCTCGTTTGATTCCCATTATTTATGAGGAATTTAACATTGAATATATTTGATAAATTTACAGACATGTGAAATTATTTTTTTTTTTAAACATAATTTATTAAATATGGATGCCAATCATTCACAGTTTTCTTCCAACTAATTTTCGAAAGTCATTTTAGTTTGTCGATGAACATTTTAAAAACCAAATTAAAAAAATGTTTTTAATTTAGTTACGTTAATTTTTCAGTTAGTCGATTTTTGTGTTAGTTTCGTCTTCTACTTACCATTCTTAATTCGTTCCTTAAAGTATTTAGACTTTTCCTTTATATATTTATTTCCCGGTTGATAGTAGTCAAATTGTCACGTTTTCGAGATGAGTAAGAAATAGGTCGTGTGTCTTCCACTCTGACGACGCTATGCCGTAAATTATCTACTAAAATTTAAGTAATACCATGGGATGGGGAAAAATCAAGTGTTAATCCAGATATTGATAAAACATTAATGTAGAAAATTCGTCTGGTAGAGCTATAATAAAACTGGAAATCAGAATCATGCAAAATCATTTGATTCAGTGCGTCTTCCCAATGCTTATTTGATAACTGAAAATGTGGTTCAGGCATTGCCATTGGTAGATATTACACTCTAAAACGTTATATCTTTGTTGTAGTCAGAACGCATATTTATTTCTCTTTGACATTTTAATCGTGAAAGTGATAATTGGTTTCTAGATATAATTAACAATTTCAGGAATATTAATGTGACACACAGAATACATCAAATATTTAATCAATTAACTTACCCCAATTAATTCATTAGCGAAAATTGTATTGCATGATAAAAACAAGACCACAATCTGATTCATTGAAATAATACATTAAAGAAAAACGTTGTAGTGCTAGGATATGATAAAAAAAATATGTTAGATTGAATGAAATAAAGATTTCTTCCTTTTAAAGCGTTTCTCTTATCAGAAAAGAAATTTTCCTTCTACAAAATTGATGTTTTGTCGGTTAAAGCTTATAACAACAAATGGGTGAAAATACAATGTGCGTCGACTATAAAATAACCTACTTCTTCAATCTATGTAATACATTTCAATGTGATTTTGTGTTTCGAAAGTTTAAACCCAAAGTGGAAAATACTGTTTGAACAGTAAATCAGGTTAATATTTTGTTTACTTAAACATCTGATAATAAAAGTAGTTTCATGTTCTTGGAATAATACCTATTGCATTTATTTATTGTATTTGTAGAAGATATGCAATATTCATAGTGAACTTTGATTATCAGAATTCCGTAGACGTAAGAAAAATGTACTGAAATATCTTTAAACTGAGAGAGACCCACTGCCAATCTAGTTTCTCTTCAGCGTGGAGAGGATTTGTAACTAATTCCCTCGTGAGATACTGCTTCAAAAAACTGATCCAAGTAGTTCAATTTCATTGTCTTATGCGTATTGATTGTAAATAACCACGCAAATATTAGAGTTATGACGTTTGACTAAAACAAGAAGTTTATCATATGAAAAAGAAAAAGATTATTGGTTAGATTTTCCTATATACACAGTGGAAACAGCAAGTATAATGTTTAACACCACGTTTATTACAGTGTACTGTGGAGTACTTGACCCCAAATCAAAGCCAAAATTAATAGCTCTCAAAGGAAATTTCCGATTTTGATAAATTTTGGCAGTGACATCGAAAGTAATATTGCACACATAAAGTTGGTGAATCAGAAAGATTCGACTATCCAAAGGGCGGTCTGGGGTATTTTCTCTCCTTAAAATAGGGTTTTCAATTTTTCACTATTTATTTAGTAAATTATCTAATTTATGATTACACCATTCGGAAGAGCTTAAAAATAATTTAGTATTTTGAATCTTTGTCCTACACCAACAGGTTCCCGAGAAATGAAAGTTCGATATACAGTATGTTGTCCAATATTATTCTTATGGAGGATAATGACATATATACAAATGTCTTTTAAAACAATGGGATATATCTTTTTGTGATACTGTACTATTGGTTTATCGACAAAACATTATTTTTTAAAAAAACATGGATTTTTATGGTATTAATACAAAACCAATGTACACCAGGGTGGTTTACGAAATCCGTAACAGGGCAATAACTCAGCCCCTAGTGCACAGAAATATTTCAAAACAAATAATATTAATACATAATTACATCTGCGGAATCACGTGGTGATAGTTCTGAAAGCAGGGGCTTATCAGGAATACCTCTACGAGAGGGGGAACTTGAAAAGTTTAAATGACAACAGGGGTTTATTTTGCCGCATTGAAACAATCGCTACATTTTGAACAACTTTCAGTGGAAACACTTATCGATAGCTCATACCATTTGACAGCTAGAAGACCTAATTGATGAACCAAATCATCGTGTTGTAGAGGGATTTCGGACATTTTGGATGTTGTAACTAAAAAAAAAAAAAAAGCAAATAAAGATTCCAAACTAAAGTAAAATTCTAAATGAGATATGCGGAATCAAAGGGTGAAATTTAAAAAAAAAACGGGGTTGGCTGAGGAATACTGTTACGAGGGACAACTTCAAAATTTTAAATATAAACAATGGGTGATTTTTCATTTTTGAAACAAACATGAAATTTTGAACAACATTAAGAGGAAACGCTTTTACAAGTCTTCAGTTAAAAGAGCTACGTGGTAAGGTAACTGTTCACCTACCATCTAATTCTTGTAATGGCCAAACTTTACTAGATATTAAACACTATTTCAACTGAAAGTTGTTGAAAATTCATGTTTGCTTCAAAGAAATCAAAATCAATCATTGTTCCTGTTAAAACAAATGAAGATGCCCCCTGTAACAGTATTCCAGGCACGCCCCTGTTTTTAAAAGAAATACCCTTTGATTCCACATATCCCATTTAGTATTTTATTATAGTTTCGAAACTTTAGTTGCTATTCTTTATTGAGTTATAGCATTTAAATTTTTTGAAGTTGCCCCCACCTCGTATAGGTATTCCCGAAACGCCCCTGGTTTCAGAAGCATGACCACGTGATTTCGCACATAAACTTTGGTATTAACATTTTTGTTACAGAGATTTCTGTGCATTAGGGACTAATTTATAACCCAATTACGAAGTAACCAGGTCTATTTCATTCTAAACTACCACAAACATTAAATTAAAAAAAAAAGATAATTTAAAAAAATGTGGCAAGTATGTGCAAGATTTTCTTTGGGCACTACTTTTTATTGAATCTATATTCTTAGAGTGCACAGTGGCCAGAACCATTCAAACCTGGCCAAAGACCCAAAACCAAAGTCACCAGAAACAACCGAGACAAATCTAGTTTCAAACAGAAAGGTCTTATCTACTGAGGAAAGCATCAGACGCTTTTGTCCGTGACCCCCGACGTAAATTTGCATTGTAATGAAGTTGCTGAAATCCCATTTTGTAAAGGAATTTCCTGTCGAAAGTTGACCATTGTAGTAGAAAGAATTGGAATATCATATTACGTGGAAGCAATGTCTTGAAAGCTTATTGGTAGCTTACAGTGTTCATAAAATTGATTAATATTGGTCTGTAAAATTGGTTGCATGCAATAGGGTGTAATGCCAGTAGGGATAAACCAAATGTTTATACTATGCGTGTTTAACTTTCTCGTAAAATTATAAGTCGCTTGAAACTAATAACTAAGGTTTTAATTTCAGAACATAGACGAACACTTCCTTCAATAGAAACCAGAAGCATTTTTTTCTAATTGTTGCTACTCATCGTTTAAATGAAAAAGAAGAGTGACGTCATTCTACCATTGCACCCAGCTAACCTGAAATCTTGGGTCTTTCTTCCCTTTGTGCGCGAGCTGCTTCTGGAGAAACGCATCTGAAGCCTACTGGCTGCCGGCGTAGTTCTTGAAGTTATTGATTATGGTTTGTTACCCTTCTGTGTATTCAAAACAATTTCACCGTCCAACCATTGTGCTTTGTTCTTCTCGAAAACTTTATATATTATTTTACATTTCTCTACCTTTCGGAAAAGTTGACAACATGATTTTGGTACAAACTGGTTCGCGTTTGCATCCAACGTCGACGACGTTTTCCTATGGACAAATTCCATCAGACGGTTTCTTTTACTGTCCTTCCTGCCCTTTACATTCCGTAGGACTGAATAAAGAGTTCTTCTTGTAGTTTCTTAGGACATATCTGCAACGAGAGTAGAAACAATTCATGCATTAATAATAATACTCCCAAATTTACATTTAAATTACCTAACATAAACTAAAGAACCATTCATTTGAACAACGAGTAGCAATAATTAAAAAAAAAATGCTTGTTGTTTCTATTGAAGCAAGTGTTCATCTATGATCTGAAAATAAAACCTTAGTTTCATAGTGCTGCGCTGAAAAGTTAGATTTGCGAGCTTAGTTTAAGCTATCGTTGCCCTCGAGATAAAATAGAAGATGAGGACGAAAAAGAGTATAATCGTTTTTATATGTGAAAAATAAGCAAGTTTTGTCATTTGTAAAAAGAAGAATATGTTTTATTAATGTTTTTTTTTCTGGATGCTGTCCAGCAGTAATTGTAATAACATTTTATGATCTGTTACGTGCATGTTCACATGGTTGTGAAAGGTTGCTTTTATCAAGGAACTATGGTTCTATAGGAATGGTGATGATAACTATGGTTTAGTTTGTTATTCGTTCTGGGCAAGAGTTTACTTCTTGTTTCTCATGTTATCTTTTCTATTAATAATGAGCTCATCATAATCAGACTCTGGAAATTATGCTTATGCTCCTTAAGTTGGTCGATGTGTTCTACCTTCTACACGGCTAGACATTATTATCCTTTGTTTTGTTGTCACCTACTGTACTAACGAGTTTGACAGGTACGATTTAACCTGTTCCTAATGAAGAGATGAGGGGTTTCTTTAGTAGACGGAACGTTTGCTAAATAAAGTTTTAACACAAACTTACCTTTCGTATGATGTTCTTATCCGGGTTAACTTACATTAGCCAGATTATGCTACAAAGTTGCTATTGAATTTATTCTGTTGCACAGGTAATTTTCGTTTAAAATAGAACTTTACAACTGGCGCATTTTTTAAGGATTTTTCAGAGATGGCCAAAATGATGGGTTCATTCGATACTTTCGATATTAATGTAGGGAATATCAACACATATTCGGATAAATTTGATGCATTTTGCAAAGCTAATGACATAATCAGTGGTTAAAAGGCTTGCACTCTGTTGGCTGTATTGGGGCACAAAACATATGATAAAATATACCAGGAAAATAATCAGTAAAGCCTTAACGATATCTCGTATTTGGATTTACGCACTTTGTTACTAAAGGTTTATGGAAAGCAGCTATATGAAATAGTGGCGAGGTATCAACTACACCACATGTGTCAGAAGCCTACACAATCCGTACAGGAATATATAACCGCTTTGATGTCACAAGCAGCTATATGTATTTATGATACTTTTATGAACACTATTGTATGCGATCAGTTAGTATTTGGTATAGCAATTGAGAGTAGTAGAGAAGATTATTAACTGAAATTAACCTAACCTTGGAAAAGGTTATAGAAATAGCGATATGTATTGAGCAAGCGGAAAACGATACTGCAATACTGGTACATAAAGCTAGTACGTCGTTTTCAGTGGATCAAATACAAAAAACGGACAGACTTCAGTATAAGTCCTCCTAAGGTTATGCAACTAGAAGCAATGGTCGTCAAATAAGGTATGCTGGAGATGTGTATCGCAATATCCAATCGGCAAATACCCTGCGTTTAATGCTATTTGTCGGAAATGCAATATAAATGGACATTTTAGCAAATCGCCAGTCTCCAAATCCTTTAATAATAACGAGGACTGATCGTATGGTAAGGTACAGGAGATGCACGTCGAACCTGAAATAATGACAGACGTAAATAATTTACGGGTTGATGATATCTTGTTAGTAAAAGATACGGGATCTAGGTTATGTGCAGTGTCCCAGAGCGATTCATTTCCTCCTTCGATTATAAGAGATGGTAATTTGAAGCAATGTGTATTGGAAGTTGAGAAGAATGGGAGTAATATACAATTAGTAAACAGCTTTATTTCACAGGTAAATGATTTTGTTAGTTCAAGTCGACAAATAAGTAAGCCTCTGACGCATGGTATTATTTGTGATAATATATATGTTATCTTCGAGATAGACCCCTAAGCTGCGGTGACAGTTATAGACTACAAGTTTTATAAAATATATTTTATTAATATACCAATGAGCAAATCAATTAGTAAATTGCTTGCTGCTGGTGGGTCTAATTTAACAGTATTAGGTCAGATTGATATCTTCGCTTATTCTGGGAAGCTTTTACCTTTAATTATAATTAAACAGCTATTACAACAACCTATTCTCAGTAGATCTTGGTTAGACATTCTATGGCCCAAATGGAGAGAAAGTCTTTTTTCACATGACTTAAGAGCTTCTATATCAAATAGTAGTAATGATTTACATGCCATAATTGACTCTACTCGAGTTGATTGAAAGAATACGACTCAATTATAAAGATGTTTCTGACCTTGATATATTCCGTCCAATAAAGGGTTACAAGGTTCAAATACCAGTTAAGCCTGATGCAATACCTATTTTCCGTAGAGCGTATGAGGTACCCTTTCAACTAAAGGAGAAAGTTGCAGTGGAGTTACAAAGTTTAGAAAATCAATTAATAATCGAACGGTGAACTACTCAGATTGGGCAACTTCTTCGGTAACTGTTAAGAGATAAAATGGTGATGTCCGTTTATGCATGGATTTAAAAGCTACTTTGAATACGGTAACGGAAAAGCTTGTATATCCACTTCCGAGAATAGACGATATTTTGAACAAATTATTAGGTGCTAAATGTTTGTGTCATTGGATTTGAGGCAAGCTTATCTATCATTGGAAGCACATGAGCACTCACAGAAATTCTTAGGAATTACTATACAATACGGATTATTCATTCAGAAATGATTGCCATTTGGACTTCATAGTTGGGCACAGGTATTTCAGACGTTCATGGATCAATTGCTGTTAGGAATAGAACACGTCATATGTTATTTAAATGATGTGTTGATTTTCGCTGAAAGTGAACAACAGTGTTATGATATATTATTAAAAGTCTTGTCTTGCATCGATTCCGCAATCATAATGTAAAGGTAAGGTGGGAAAATAGTTTATGGTTTAAGAAACATATAACATATTTAGGACATGAGATCAGTGATAAATGGAATAATGATTTCTCAAGCTAAAATAGAACCAATAGTGAAGTGTCCTAACCCCGAACACTACAGAAATCAAAGCCTTTTTAGGCATGATACCATTTTATCATCGTCATTTGCCAATTTTTCTGCTAAGATAACTGCGCTTTTCAAATCGCTAAAAAAGAACAGCTTATGACAGTGGACAGAGGTTCAACAAAAAGAGTTTCATCAGGCTAAGACAGCTCTTCTACAAACACAAGTTTTACAACCTTTTGATGTTAGCGCAGAGACTGTAATAATGACCGATGCTTGTGAAAGAGGGTACATTGAGAAAGGTCACAGATATATACACTTATCCGCTTCCGAAAACTGAAGACATTATGAACAGTCTTAGTGGGCCTGCTTGTTTCACACTTTTAGATCTTTGAAGTGCTTATCTACAATTAGAACTGGACGAAATTTCACCGAAACTCATGGGAATAAGTACTCATTGGGGTATAATAATTCAGACTGGGATACGATTTTGATTATCCAGCTCTGCGGAAGAGTTTCAAAGAATTATGGATAATATATTGGGTCATGTGGAAGATGTTTTCTGTTAATTGGATTTTTGATTTTTGATAAGGATAAAAATGTATGTGATCATAGGGTGGAACAGGTATTGCCAATTTTTCGTCATTATAATGTGAAGATCAAGTAAGAAGTGTGTTCGTTAAACCAGAAATTTCATATCCAGGATTTCATATTAGTGAACTTGGTATAAATGTTTTGGCAGATAAAATGGATCTTATATAAAATGCACCTGAAACTAAAACATGTAATTCAACTTAAATAATTCTTTGATATGCTTGCGTATTATCATAAGCATATTCCTTATATCTCGTTGAAAAACCCCGCTCTGCATGAGCTGTTTACAAAAGGGCAAACGTAGACATGGTCTCATCAACCCAAGTTTGAACGTCACCAATTAAAGGCAGAACTAAAAACTGCATTGAATCTTTATCCATTTGATCAGAAGGCTGGCATAGTTATTACGATGTATGTAGTTATTACGACCCTTATGGGATGGGGGTCATCTTACCTATTAAAATCAATGGCAAGTTATGAACAGTTTTATGTGCATCAGCTGCCCGTTCTTCAGAAAGACACAGCGTACTCCCGACAAGAACGCGAATCACTTAGGGTGGTATATGCGTTACGTGAAGATCATAAGTACATATATGGTAAGACGGTTACTATACAAACCAATTCATTGCTAGTAAAACTAATTTGCTCTGATCATTCAATTCCAAGTACAACGTCAGCTTGGTTGCAAGGATGTTATTTGTTTGCTGGCATGTACGATTTAAGATTTGAGTGCACAAAGGACGTTGATGTAAATGACTTTTTTTATCAAGAAACCTTCTTTCAGAGGAGACTGTCGATAAAGATCTTTCAGCTACTTTTCTAGCTGCTAAAGATAGTTTCTTATTACTGCCAGATCATGTGAAAGATATTGCTAGCAAGGGTGAAAGTTATCAGCAGTTATTAGTTCAAAGAGAAAGCGAATTGTATTGAAACAAGTCACAACGAAAGGCAGAACAAAAGTCAGAAGGACATTTTTTTAATTGAAATGCGATTCATGTGAAGGAAAGAGGCACGTAAAAAGTACTACACATTGATACAATCAATATGTAAGTCGTCAATGAAGGTGTGTGATAAGCAGATACTTTGCTCACAATGAGCACACTTGACAAAAGAGATGTTCTCACATGAGGGCTTGTAACACTCGTCACGCATATTAGAATCAAAACAATAATCCAATGGAGAAATCCAGGCCTCGGGCTCCTCATCCAAGTAGCCACTTTTGTAAAACGCAAACCTGATCATGTTGCGAAATCGTGAGGCGCTGAATTGGAAGAGAGTGAAGGACTGCATTCGTAAAATGTTATCCCGACACCGCTTCAGAACATGTCTGTAACCATCACTGTCTTTCCGTGATGCAACGTCCATTTCGTTTAGATATGACCGTCCACAAATTATATTGTCAAGTTAAATAGCAATTACAAACCAATCGTAGACCACAGGTTTACAATCACAGTAACCACGAAATGAACAGAAAACGCATGTTCAAGCATCCTAGAACACCTGATCAAGAAAGTTGTTCTACTAACCGTAACTACGGCAATTTACAAAAGAAGAAGAAAAAACAACAACAATCATTTGTGCCCCAGCGGAGACACAATGATGAAATTTCTCAACTCGCTTCAAACGACAAATATCATGCTCAGGCAAAAACCTCAGTATACGTTACTGAGCTATAATATATGTGACAAAAAGCTCAGGCGAGAGAAACAATGATTTCTCTTCTCCAAAATTCCCGATAACGACGTAACCCAAATTTTGATTTAAAGTTCGCCCATTGCTTTCTTATTTTCCCAAAGATAATCTCCAAATTTACAGACTCCTTCCATTTATTCCAATGAATTCAATTTCTTCAGCAAAAGTAACAGTTCGACTACGACATGTTGTATCTGTACCATCTCAACATTCGTTCCGAATTTTGTAACACGGCTAAAACATCAAAACCAAATTCATCTGTATATCATTTTGCGAATAATTTCTTGTTTTAAGTTAAACATTTTGTAAGTTGAACTATGACCAATTAAGGTGCTATGGAAGTTAACTTACGAGAAATGATTCTTTTAACATTGTTTACAGTTTTCAGTATGATATTCACGTTATTGCATTTGGTACATTAATTCTCCCGTCAGCCACCAACATGATTTGTCACCGCTACAATTTCCAAAAAAGAGAACAACCATCTATTTTCCTTTCAACGCATAACATTATTTCTGTCATCATTTCCAATAAGACTTCTCTATGCCAACGACCGCGAACATTCAGGCAAGTTAATTAGGTCACTCGAACACGTTATACGACATACATTATCTCTGACATACAATTATCTTTCCACCGCCGACAAAGTGCCCTGTGTCAACAAACAAGATAAAGTCCAGCGTTAAACATAACAATGTGACTTCAAGCGATCTTACCAGCGTCTTCTAAGAGCATCTTTGCACAGCGGATATAACATACCTTTCACTTGAATTCTATAGCTAGATTGTATTACCCGATAATTATATTAGTAACAATTCTTTTTCATTATTTTATAGTAAATATTCCTTTCAGTAATATATTGAATTTCCACATTTGTTTTGCAAGAAAAGGAGAATAAATTTTCTTTAGGAAAAGGTAGCAGCTTGACTATGACCCAACATACATGACCATCTATCGCGCCGTGGCCAATTTCTTTAGTAAACACCTGTGCCACATTGACTCTACGCTAGACTAAGAATAGTCACTAGATTTATAAGTACGATATGAACTCCTGAACAAAGTCCACTTGAGGTAACGTTAGAATCCATATTTTGGAACATTCAATTTAGTCGACAGTTCGAAGACACGCGTTCATGTTAGAACTTTGGCATTTCATTTCTATAATTTTAGGTCCGCAAGACTAAACTAGTTACTGCTTCGGTCATGAAGAGAATTAATTTCCGCGTATTTAAACTTCTAATCTACGTTATTTTAACCTGATTTTGACAAACTTTGAACATAATCTTCGAGATATTTCAGAAAAATAGCATGATATCACAATATATAGATATAGTTTACGACAACTTAAAGTTCCCCGCCCCTTATATTTACATCATGTGCATTTAAGAAGCATTTGCCTACCATAAATGTGTTTTGATTTTATCAAAATTAAATATTTTTCTTACATCACAACATTATTGTAACCCATTTTCGGCATTGTTCAACGTTAACGTGCATTACGAAGCATGTCAGAACAGTCATATCGCAAATTAGTAATCTTTGTCCAGATTTTATCATTCAATTCATTTAACTTCCTTTAGATTTCATTTGTGAAAATTCAAGAGATACTAGGCACCTACCATCGCTTCGAACATCAGTTTATAAATACTTTTAGGGCAAATTTCCACAGTTTGTAGTGAATCGAACCTTGTACATGAATTCAAGGCTCCAGTAGCAAATAGGAATACGTGCATAAAATTGAGACATTCTGAGTTGTGCAAAAAAGGCCAACGAAATATTTGTAAATTGATAGGTTTTCTATTTATTTGAGACAGTATTTATATACTATTCTAGTTTCATCTCCGTACTTAGTCATAGGTAATTAAAACTTTAATATAGGAACACATTCCTTACAACGATATAATTTTACGATATTTTACTACTACGATTATACGGCATAATATACAAGGACGGATCTCTACAGGATAGTGTAGAAGAGTAGAAACAGTACATAGATATAATTTACGAAGATTTGAACCAGCAAATAATGCATGATTTCAATATTTACGAGCTCTATCTTGATACCACATATTCTATTCGAACCTAGCCAACTCGAATTTGAAGTTATCAATACCTGACGAGGATCTGAAATTTGTTCGTGAGACAGAAAGGATTCGTTCATTGAGCATTACATTTATAGCGCCACATTTAATATTGTTATTTAATCATTGTTTGGTCTGTAGTATGATAATTCTACGAGCATCAAAGACCGGATGTTCTACGGTAAATATAATGATATAAGATTTAACGATAAATGAAGGATACGATATTCGACGATTTAGCGGCAAAGCCGATGATTTTATACATATTGATTTTACGATAAAGATATTTACGAGATAATATTGGAAAGTCCTGCACCAAAGATTGCTTATAATTGATATTTGACGCTAGCTGATATATATTTGATTGATTTATGAATTTTACTACGCGCGATTTATATAGATATTTTACTTGAGCCAATGAGCCTATATTTATGATATGATACAGATGATGATATTTTGAATTGATATGAGATTTATGAAGTGATATTTTATAGTGATATGATATTTATGCAGTGACATCTACGTTCCTTAAATTATTTAGGTCCTGTTGTTCGTCAAATGAATCTCAGTTAAATAATTCACGATATATTGTTAAAATATGTAACTACTAATTCAGTACTTCGAATTTAATTTTAAACTTTGACCACCAATTAAAGAATTTGTAACCCTTTTATTGAGTGTAAAAAACTCGAATTTTAGGCCACAAATATTTGAACAATAAAGGTCAGATATAAACACTATAATTTTGCATGCATTATGGCAATCATGTTAAACAAATGCTCAAATCTTCACAACTTTGTATATAGCTTATTGTAAATAACGCAATTTCATTTTTTTTAAACTCTAATCTTTCTTTCACTATCCTCACTTTAATTTCGTTTAGCAAGATAATTGCCAGAATTTTAGCATCTATATATTCGATCCACCATTATATAATTTTGAAAATAATAATAATAATTTATCCCCAAATTAAATTGTAAACATTTTACGAACATCAATCACGGAAGATATAGACTATTAACCTACCAACACCTTTAAAAGTACCACCCAACTTTAGATATCGAATAGAATTCCTAATAGAATTTCTTTAAATGATTAGATAATTATGATCATTGAATGATGTCCGTCTGCACAGCGTAATGATGATAGTATGTTAACTATTCATTGTCTTCCCCTTTCTAGGACTCCATTAACAAGTCCTGTTAATATATCACACGTACGCTCGTCGTATTTCGCCTTCAACTAAAATTTTCAAATCAAATGGACTACTGTTTGGTTGACTGTTTACATAAACGATCATTGTATTAATTGCTGAGCCACTTACCCTAAATTTTATTAGGTTGACTTTTTATATACATGGTAACAGGGTCAATATTTTTAAGAGTTTATGCACCAATATTAGCAGAGAATGATAATACATGAATATAATATTTTATTGATTGAAAATTTTATATTCCTTAAGGTGAATGTAATTTTACAATTTTATGTTCAAGCGCATGTAACGATTGAAGTAACACCCATACTGTCAGATGCATAACTAGGCATATACAACATCGATTTTTCTTAAACGTAAACACATATGTTAGTCGGTTAACTTTTATATGAAGATACAAACTTTTACAGAAGGACCAACGTGAAAACTTGAATTTCATTCTGTAGGGAAATTAACTTTACTTCTATATTTATTTAATGAAAGAAAGGAGGACAAATACAACAGTTTGAAGTTCTATTTGTTGTTAGTGAGAGAAACGTCTATGAATACGAGGTTATTTCGTGTTTCTTAGAATTTGCAGCAAGGACATACCTTTGGCTTTATTTAAAACACTCACAGAACCGGCTCTGCAAGATATAGTCGGATATATTTTTAAAGGGGAAACGAGACATCTCTTCCCTCAATATTTATTTTCTTTATCGCACGGTAAAATCAGTGCCCAGGGACATGGTCTTTCATGTTTGCTTGTTTGTGGTGTAAAAGTTGGAAGATCCGAAAGTACTTTGTATACAAAATGGGCAAATTGGCGTGAGGTGTCATAAAAGTCTAAATTCAAAAGCAGGTAGTTTTTTATTGTCTCTTGTTTATGGCTGGACGGATTTACTTTGGGCAACCGTTAAAATCCAGATTGAATAAAATGTAAAAGTACTTTTATTGGGAATTTTAAACGGAAAAACAACTTTTCGTTTTAGAAACGCAAATAAACAATGACAACAAAAACTAGGTCAAAGCAGAGTGTAGAAGATGACCAACATCGTTACATTTTTAAACCGCTTTGGTATGAGTGATTTTATAACCTGAAAGTTGATGGCATCAGGTAGAAGAAGGAATGGACGTACAGGGCCCTCTAAAAGATCTTTTTAGATATTTACATGTTATCGAAACTTATGTTTGATTATAATTTGATGAATATTAATTGATAATGAAAAAATGAAGAGTTTTCATTTCAGCTGAAAGATATTATAGCGGGGAACTGAATTAGTTTAATATGAAATTGTTTTTTCATTTTTCTTTTCCATTCAGAATGGACGCTACATTTAATGCAACGGTATATCTAACTTACATTTTGAAATTTGTTTTTTTTTAATGCAAGGATATCGTTATTGATCACTTTTCCAGAGAATAATATGTAGGGGATGGAACACATTCATTATGGACGGAGACAGATGGTGTAGAGCGCTACCGATACCGCTGCCAGGGCCAGTGTCGTCGTCGCTGTTCCCGCAGTTTTTACCGGTGTAACTGCTATCATCGCTGTAGTTGGCGCAAGCACGTTATCGCTGCAGTTCCCGTGGCCGGGCCTGTTAGCGCTAACGCAGATGCAATGCAACCGTTCATGCTGGCACAACCAAAGTTTTTGCCGCCGTTGGCCTGACTGCAGTTGCTGCATACAGTCACCACACACGTATTGTTTTCGCTAGCAGAGTCGCCGCAAACCTCATCCATCTAGCTTCTCAACGATAAATTTTGTTTGAACAAAATTAAACAAACATTAAAATTGGCATATACCCGTGGTCCGAGAACGAAGCTATTGCCACCACTGCTTTGGAGCAACTGTTTGATGGATGTTTGATTTTTTCGTGTTCCAGGGTTATGATCTGTTCATGCGCAGACATGTTTCTTTGAGTAGTTTTTCCTTGTATCGCAACTGTGTTGCTCGGGAGGTAGGAACAAGGTGTTTTCATCTGTGAAGCTGTAAAGAATTAACAAGTTATTTCGTAGCCCCCTTAAGCTCAACGGAGTTCACAATAATTTTGCCTTTCGCTTGATTGACAGCGACACAAGTTGAATGACATTTTTTACTAAAATATCTCATGGTTTTTCCCGCCTTTTGATATTTAGGAACATGTTACAACAGGCTAAGTCTTTTCTAAAAATTTAATTGTTAAGTTATTTACAGGAATTTTATTTCTTGGAAATGGACAATGGTGTCAACACGGGCTTTTCGTTGTTTTCTATCTACTGTGCTCGGGAAAGTGAGCGGCATTAGTTGAATAACCTTTTTGTTACTTTTACAATCTATTATTTGGCACTCTTTGAGCAGAATTGAAAGCATCAATTTAAATGCAAAAACTCATTTTAGATCAAATAATTTTAAATCAAAATTTAAATATGGAATTTGTTTTAGTGGGAGTGGAACTATATGAAGAGCAAATGATTAAGAATAAATTCAGCGCAGGTAAGTAAGAAGAAAATGAGGGTTTAACAAGTCTTAGCAAAAGTCTCTAGTGAAAACAAGTATCTTGTGAAAATCATAATACCAGATAAATATTGATTGAATAGGAGTTTGTGAATTATGATGCAATTTGCTAAAAGATAGATTTACGATTGCATATGAAAAATTTGAACGCGTTGTCTTGTTTTTATCGAAATTTATTGATGAAGTTTACGATCCATGTAAGATAATTGTTCCATTATTATATAGTGATTCGTTCTCAGCATTAGTAGTAATTTTTAACACTTAAAGGTAGAGCAGATTCAATCCATCGTGAGTTTACTAACCTTATTTTGGTGCGAACAAAATTGTTTCTCAAACAGTACCCTGTTTTTATGGAAGTAGAACATGTATCTTTTACATTGACAAATAACGGAAGTAGGTTTAACTTACTAACTATTTAAAGTTCTATAAATTTTCCAGTGTTAATGAACTCCTTTCGAATTAGTGTTTCTTACTGGGAATTTAATTTTGTTTATCTCTAATGGTGATTCCTTGAGTAGTGAATTTCACTGAATCAAACTGTTTTCTGTGATAATGCTAAAAGTGATTTCTTAGAGTATAGAGATTTTAATTAAACTTAATTCTTTTTCTAATAGTGATAGGAAAATGTTACAAGCCATCGTTACTTTCAGATAATTTTTATTTATCATAGGACATCTCTAAAGTTATTGCACTACGATGACAGTTCGTTATAAATTAATTTTATTTGTCAAGTGGACGAAGTAGAACGTGAATAATCGTAGACTTTCTTGCCGAACTAACACAATCTACATTAACTACTATAGATATTGTATTTATCATCCCTTAAAAAAGTAAGTTAGAGAAATAGAGAAAATTCAGTTGAGAAATGTCACACAGCCATGTGGAAGAGAACTAATGATAAACAATATTAGATTACCAAAGAATTAAGTTACCTAACAGTTAATCTTACATTGTTTAACCTGTTGCCTTGCATACTGTAAAAAATATGAACCATACAAGGAGCATATTGAACCCGAAGTTTATATTAAACATATTACACCAGAGGTGAACTACATCCATGAAAATTAAAAACTACTAGATTGAATACTGCACACCATATAAAAACTACATGAGATATTGACCATGAAGCTTATAATGAAGTGAACATGTTAGAACAGAATTTACTCAATGCAATAACATAAAGAGTACCAGACATAAAGTATATATTCAGTGTAGAGCTAAAATAACTTGTTGATATTTAAGTAGTAATACTCTGCATAACACATGCAGTATTAACTGTATGTACAAAAGGAGTTAAATTTATTAGACTTCAGCAATGCAAGAGTGTATATCATTTGTAATGTAATTTTCATTCGCAAAATAATTAGGTAGAAAGAATGTACTATTAAAATAAATTATTTAACAATTTTATCACATCTTTTAAACAAATCTAGTGTTTCTATCGTCCAATGTACCACAATATATTATAAAAAATCAGAAATAATCCTTTTCTACCCAATGATTTCATTTTCATAAATTATACAATGTAATGTAAGAAACTGATTACTGAATTAATTTTATATATTGCAGAAATGTTTAAGTCCTAACATTATACGAGAATAAATACTTGTATTATTAATTTAATGATAAATATTAAGCTGTTTTGATATGGAAATTATAATTTGATTACTAGTAACAAGAACCTTTTATTATACGATTTTATAAATATACTGATATCGAAAGCTTCTTTTAACAAGAAACATGAGAAAATACAATAAGTGATTCTACAAAGTGAAAAGTCATTCAAAAATTTGTAGCGTAAGGAACCTACTTTCTACAAAAAATGTTTGTGTATGACACTATATTAATGACTTGCAAGATTTTAAAATTTCATCTTATGATTTAACTATGTTCAAATATTTTTTCAAATATTTAAATGAGAAGCAATATGGAATTTAAGTTGTACTAGATCATTGTTTCATTGTATGGTAGATGTTTTATGTAAAATGTTAGAACTAGTAACAGACTATCAAAACATTGTCAAAAAATTATGTAAAATTTTTATTTATTGTCATGCGCTCTTTTAAATTGTTATAACACAAATTGCGCAATTCATATTTATAGACTGATTGCAGATGTCAGTGAAACTAAAACCAATAGTCGTTTATAAATGTATATAAAAGATAGGGTAGTTACATAACTTCTTTCAATTAAAGGATGTAACGATTTGAATCATGAAGGTTGTCCTTCAATTACTGCATCCAATTTTATAGTCAATAAGAGCTGTTGTATTTCAAATATAAATATGGACAGAATAAAAGCTAGAGCTATGTGAAAGTTTATTCAACCTTGATATTGGATAAAAGTTGCAATGTCCGAAATACATGGAAGATAGGTTAAACCAAAAAATGAAACATTTTTGTACTAAGACTAATGTATTATTTCTTTCATGAGTACAAAATAAAATTCTATGACTTTCCTTGTATTACCTTCTATTTTCCTTTAATAGAAATGATAATAAATAAGATATTTATTATCATTTCTATTATATGAAAAATGAAAAATACTAAGGCAAAAATAATAAAAATAATTTTCTTTTATGAAATTTAAATACTACATTATATTTATAAAAATCTTGTTTTTATTTTCTCTATTAGGAAACAGAAATTGTATTTCTTAACTAAAAAATAAGATTACAAAATCTTACTTAATTTAAAGTAAATAAAATAGGTAAAATATTTTTAAGTGAAAATAAAAATTTGTTCGTGAAAAAATAAGTTCCAGGAACATAAATTATTTAAAATTAATAAAGTCCCTAGAATTCTAAGTAAAAAGTTACTTATGAAAGAATTATACCTAGTATATATAATGTTTTAAACGTTGTTAGTAAAGTACTTTATATTTTAAAAAATGTTAAAGGAAAGGTAAAGCAAGTTTTCCTTGAAGTAAAATTATTCAAGATTGATAAAATTTATTAACTGAAAATTAATTTTTAAAGTTATTAAATTAATTTTCTTAAACTTTGATTTACGATAAATCATTCATAAAATTTTGAATGACCTTCAACAAAACTTATTTTTAATTAACTAAAATATTTAATTAGGATTGGAAATAGTTTGCGGTAGAAAATGTGTTAAATACTTAACTAAAACACTTTTTACTTATTAAACTTTCGTCAACTAAAAATATGTTTAATACATTTAGTACAAATAAAATAAATATCTTTAAAATAACATTAATACCCAATTTCTTCACTTAATCATGTAACTAAATTATCTTATACTTCTATTTAAGATTATGAATAACTAGAATATTCACGGTTTACAAATTTCTTAAGTAAAATTATTATTTGACACAAATAAAATAATTATCTTAAAGATTTCATTAATTTAAATAAAGAACTTACTTAAAATATTCATTGCTAAAATAAATATCAGTTATAGTAAGATTTACTAAAATGCTTAACTAAAATAGATTATACATAATGTTATACTTCGATGAATTAAAATATTTACTGATGAACATTGTAATAGTAAAATTAGATAATTTAAAAATCCTGAAGACAAAATGATTTAAACGGAGTATTATTTTATTAAAATATTTACCCAAAATCTTTAAGCTAAAAAACTAAGTACTTCTTAAATTTTCTTTAACTAAAGAAGGTTACGAGTATTATTATGCTCCACTTTAATTATAATAATCAACTTAATCAATTTAATGAAGTAAATCAAAAACTTTCATTAATGTTTTAATATATAGCAATTATTACTAAATGTTGTTCAGCAAAAAATAATCAAGCAGGTTAAATTTCTTTTAAAACAGTAGAGATTATATTAAGCAGTTAAAGAAATAGGTTATGGAAGTTTTTAATTTAACGAAAATATAAATATCCAACAGAAACTTGTCTTCAAACATATAATACACTTACATGAATTTTATTTATAATTGCTTCTCACGATGTACTGATTTTTTTTCTAATAGAAAATAATAAGTCATATAAAATTTTGTTAAGTTAAATATTAAGTTACTAAAAATGTAACTAAAATAATTTACTAATTAACTTTGTTTTAATGAAAATAATTCCATCATATAATTTGTCAAAATAACATTTTAGTAATTGTTAAACAAAAATATTTACTTTTATTTTTACTATTTGCAGCGTAAAACTTAATAAATGATCTTTGATTTAAAAGAAAATATTCAATAATTATTAAAACTTGAGAACATTATTTATTTGAAAATTGGAGATGAATAGGAATGCATGATTTATTTTTTCTATCTACTAGGAACTAAATAATCATTTTAACTTTGCAACAGTAATATGACATTTTTGAAAATATTAATATCCCATGATTTTGTAAACTTGTAATAAGTCAATATTCTTCTACAATAAGAATAAGAGACACAAAGTAAAAATGATGACTAGCTTCAAAATGTAGACTTCAAAAATATAAAAATTAATGTTTGACCTTCCATTGAAGAAAATTTTCAAAATTTATAGTTAGGGTAATTCATATATAGAAATTTTTGTTTCTAACTTACAGACAGAATAAATATTCATAGTGAGTAAAGTTTATTTGAAATTTAAAATAACAGAGTATATGTAATATTTTAACAGTTTGAAAGTTCCAAAACTTAAAAAAAACGAATGGAAATTATTGTAAATTTCAATATATAAAATTCGTATAACTAGTTTTTCTAATTGGAAAATCTTTGTAAGAACATTCTGAACATTAATATAAAGATTGAAAAAAACTTTGCAATTAGGAAACAATTCATAAGTAAAAAGTAGAAAATTATTGAAATATTCTTAATTAAACTTCGCACCATATCATTCATGATCTTATAAGAACATTGAAAATGTGAAATGTATAAAACATTCTTGGATTTTTTCAGACTACATTTTCAGGTTGTTTCTGATTATTGAAAACGAGAAATAATAGTAATATTATTTTCCACTTAAAATTTATTATTGAAAATTCAGCTTTTAAAATTACACAGAAGCATATTTGGACTATCCGTTACATTAATCATAGTTTAAAGGATAATAGTAATAATGGAGCATTATAGTATTCATATTTAAGAAGTAAATTATAAAAATATCTTTATAACGCATAATAATAAAATATAATATAAAATTTGTAAAACTGGCTTTCAAATCATTGAAAATAGTTTCACCTTGCTGATGTAAAATAGAAATTATATTATAGAAATTATATTATATAATTAAATTATAGAAATTATATATATAGATATATTGCTACTCCTAATCTTCAAGGAACATTGAAAATCAGAAATAAAGTATGTACGTTGCTTCTAACATTAGTTTCCACATTCAAGCTTGTAAGCTAACGAGGTGGAATTTTATTTGTAACCTTGTTAGAATAAATCCTTCTTTTAAACTTCTTCAACTTTTGATTAATTCAAACGTATTTCATAACTGAGGGAAAAATGTAGTTTGCAATTTACATAACAAAAATGCCAACAACAAATTGTTAAATTGTTCTTTAAAGATAAAATTTTAATTTGAAAAGCAATTATTTTATATTAACAAACGTTTTCACGTAGTACTATGTATATTAATTAAGTAAAATTTCGATTGTAACTATATATCTATGTGAAAATGTGCTAGTTAAAATTTGTTTATTACTTTATTAAATAATTTTCAATTAAAGTATAAAAATATATTGTATAATTTAGATAATTATGGTTTCATCTTCAACTTGAAAAAGGTTTTTAATCAATTTAGTAAGTAACCTAAATATTTTCTTGTATCTTAAAATTTTAGTGAAGAACTTTCTCAGAAAATAGCTTGCTCTGCATTAAAGTTGTATAATAACATTGAAAGGAAATGTTATTTTATAACTTATTAAAAACTTGGAATTAAAAAAATATAACAATTTTAATTTACATAAACAAAATTTCATGTGTTGCTTTCTAAGGAAAATTGTTACTATATTAAATAGTATTTAATTTCGTTAAGTAAAATTTATTTGACAAGGAAACTTGGAAAATATATTTTCTAATTTGCACAAGTAAAATTTAAAAAAGGAGTTTCAAAACGCTTCATGAACACAGTTGCATGTAAGTAATGATTTATGTGCAAATCTATCATCTTTTAATTAATATCATTGCATAAATAAAAATAATGAAATACATCTCAATCATATACGAAAAACAAGTAAATATCTTCTCTAGACAAAAACTCAAATCTCCTTTCCTATTAGATTAAATTTTCCTGCCCACGAAATCTGACACAACACGCACTTAAGTGGTAAGAGGAGTACAAATCGCCTGAAAATATTAAGACGCCTTTTCTGCTAGAGATCGCCTTAAACGTTGCTTTCGTTAGCAAATTATTTAAGATGGCTTTTATGTGTTCGATCGACGCAATCGCTGATTTAATATTTCCAGTCCCTTTGGACTGCTCTTACCACTTAAATGTGTGTTGTATCGGATTTTGTGAGAGCAGAAAATAGTAAGATTACCGGAAAGTGACCTGAGAGTTTGTCAAGAGAAGATACTTGTTTTTCATATATAATTTAGATATATTAAAATAATATGATTTATGTAACGATATACCTTGTATGATGGTATGTTATACATATAGTTAGCTTATAAAGCAATACTTACATGAAAATATGTTGAATATCGTTGTTGAAATTTATTTTTGTAACTTTAAAAAATATTTTTTCAAGTTTCATTGTGAAATTAATTTTACCTAATGAAATTACATAGCTATTTGAAATAAAAAATTCTTAGAAAGTGAAAAATGAAATTTTATTTAGGGAAATCAAACATTTTTTTCTATTTTTGTTCCAATATTTTAAATATGATATAAGTAAAATTCTCGTTGAATGTTACAAAATATTTTTAAAGCACAACAGGTTTGTTTCTTAGAAAGGTATCCATTGAAATTATATGATACATTTTAGTTCAGTTATAAAATGGATTAAAAAACTTTAAACGTTGGAGATGAAATTTTAATTATTTAAAGTAAACAATATTTTTTACTAATTTATGAAAAAATATATTTAATAAAGCAATAAACAATTTTAAACTTGCGCATTTTCTTACATACATTGATAGTTACAATCAAACATTTACTTAAATAATTTTCAAACTACTGAGAGAAATCTTTTCTTAGTAGAAAATAATTGATGTTCTAATTAAAAGTATTATCATTTAAACACATTTTTGAATTTTGTAAATGAAATTTTATTGATATAAATTACAAAATGTATTTTTTATTATTCAGTTACGAAATAAATGTTTCATAATCAAATTAAGAAGCCTTTTAGAAATAGGATATTTTTTCTTACAAGGTTACACTTGAAATTCTGCTTCGTTAATTTAATCTACAAAGTATAATGTTAAAATATATACTTTCATTATTTCTCATTTTTAATGTTTGCTGAAGTTAAATTTTACTTAATAGAGTTATAAAATATAGAGCGAAAACTTATGTTGGGTATCAATATGTATGTTTTCTATTTCACCTGAACAAGTATGTTTTCTATTTCACTTGAACAAGGGGAAACTTTGTTCATAAAAGTTGAAAATGATTCTTACATATTTTGAACTTTATTTTATTATTATGCATTATAATGGTATTATTTATATTTCACATCTTAAATAATAATACTGTAATGCTGTATTATTACTATTGTTCTTGTAAACTATGATTAACATTACAACTAGTGTAAGCATTCTTTTGTGAAAGTTAAAAAGCTGAATTTTGATCATAATGTTACTCGGAACATTTATTACTTTTATTATCTCTCAGTTTCAGTATCTATAAATTTAAGTTGATAACGAAGCGTCTAAACTTAAGAATTTTCTCTAGAATTTTATACTTATATATTTCACAATTTCAAAGTCTTTGTATCGTCATGAATGTTAACGTTGGAATTATGATCCAAAGTTAAATTAAGAATATTCAAACAATTTTCTATCGAATAGGACAATGAATTATTTTCTACTGTGAAAGTGTTTCTCTACTATGTTCACATTAATATAAGAGAAGTTCTTTTAAAGGTTTTTATTAGAAATAGAAGGAATACAAAAGTTATATTGTGAAAGAGAATAATTTATCATTCAAGTTATGGTTAATAAAAGTCTGAGAAATGTTAAACTGTTCGAAATATTACATGTTTCTATTATTATTAAGTTGATATTAGTTTTTACATAATATGATATTTTTGTTTCTGTTTAGTTAGAAAGATGTTGTTTCAGTAATATTTAATAATAAAATTGAGAGCTTTTCTCACCTATATAACGAAAAATTAACTTTATCAAACAGTAGTTCCACAGCAGTCGTAGCAAGAGCTTCGTTCACGGACGACGCGGGGCAATTTTATTTATCAATTTCGACCAAGCAAAATTTATCACCTTCAAACAAAGAACTAGTTTTAAATGTAAGAATGTTGCTTATCTTCAATTATCTGCTTTGTCCTAGTTATTTATTGTCTTTTATTCTTGGCATTTCTAAAACGAAAAGTTTTTTCCAGCTCAAAAATTCGCAATAAAAATACTTTAACATTCTTTTTAATCTGGATTTTAACGATTGCCTACTAAAAATCCCTCAAACCGAACGACCACCAATAAAGAACTACCTGCTTGTAAATTTAGACTTTTATCAGACCTCACGCCAATTTACCCATTTTGTTTACAAAGTTCTTTCGTATCTTCCAGAAACAAGCAAACATGAACGACCATGACCCTGGGGACTGGTTTGGCCGTGCGATAAGGTAAATAAAGACGGCAAATAGATGTGTTGTTAAAAAAATTAAAGGATATCTGACTAATTCTTGCAGAGCCGGTTCTGTGAGTGTTTTTAATAAAGCCAGAGGTATGTTCTTCCTGCAGGTCCTAAGAGAAACTAAATTTCCAGGTATTAATAAAAGTTTGTCTAACTAACAACAAATAGAATTTCAAGCTGTTA
>JAGDQP010000032.1:83186-107059 GCA_022664845.1 Lepisma saccharinum
AGAATTTCAAGCTGTTATAATTTTCGTCACTTCTTTCATTATTCTAATGCAGTAAAGTGAATTTCTGTACAGAATAAAATTCAAATTTTTCACGTTACTCTTTTAGTAAAAGTTTGTATCTTCATATAAATGTCACTCGACTAACAGTTGTGTTAACGTTTAACCTTCCGGTCGTGCGGTGGGGTAAATAATACCTCAGCCGCTTACAAACTAATGCTGTCATCTAGCGATTATTTTAGATCTCAATCATCTCAGTACCTTCTGCAGAACTGCTGTAAAACTCAATGACATATTTCATGCAGTTCTTTTTTAGCTTGACGGCGTGTCTAGACCTGTGTTTTTCTGCGCTGGGGTGTATATCACCCCACCACACCACTCGTGTATTCTTTTACTCAGTGAACGGTTGAAAAATTTTCAAAATAGAAGTGATTTCTGATGGTAATATTGACAGGTTGTTATTTGAAACAGATGATGAGATATCACCTGTGAACAGTGATGATGAATATGAACAAAATGACATGGACACTAGCGACCGCAACAGTAATTCCAAACTCTATTGTGAAAGTGATGAAGAAAATGATTTGAATCAGCCTTTGTATTGTGGTAAACACAAACTAACAGTATGGAATAAGAAGAAGCCTCCTAAAACAAACGCACAAGTAAGAAAAACATTATTATGAAGTTACCTGGAGTTGTTTTCCAACAGAAATCTGATTGTGGGAGATGTACTATGGGTCCTAGGAAAAAAAGACACTAAACAAGGCATACTTGCACGGAATGCGGACGTTGGGTTTGTTTGGAACATGTTATTGTAAAATGTACTAAATGATCTGAAATTAGTTCAGAGCAAGAATGAAATTAGTATATTAATGTTATAGTTTTTCAAAGTACCTAAATAAAAAATAAACAAGTATAAAGTTGTTTTCTATCCTTTCACTCAATGGGGTAAATATTGCCCCACCACACCAATGGTGTTACATTTATCCACCACACCACTGGAAGGTTAACAGCAATCGATTTTGTATATGCGAAAATATGCGTTAAATACTGTGAGTGTAATTTTATTCGTAATTTGATTTGCAAATCAAATTGTAAAATTACATTCACCTTAGGAAATTTAAAATGTTCAATCAATAAAATATTAATTTCCTGCATCATCCTCTGCTATCATTGGTGTATAAACTCTTAAAATTAATGACGTATTAAAACGTCAACCTAATAAAATTTAGGGTAAGAATCTACACAAGACATGTAATAATAGTTGATATAAAAATTCAACCTAAAAATAATCCTTATGCATACGTAGATAGCTGTTAAAAGAAAATCAAGTAACCCAGCAACGTTCGCAGCGTTCACGCACAAGCAACGCGTGCGACAACTATCGCACGGATGAAAACCACCCTAGAAATTTTCAAGCGATTTGCGAACAGTATGGGTAAAATGTTAATTTTGGATACTGCTACCTCTTTTCTTTGCTATTAGCTGTTGTATATACCCCCTGAAATACCCACAGGTCTAAATTTAAGACATATACTATAAGATAATGTTCCTAAAACCGAGATAACTTTTGTATGCACCGTGAAATTCGTAGGATGCAAGCTCTACCAACCCCAGTAAACTATCCCTTAATTTAAATTCTCGATCATGTGGAATGTTACATATCGTTGAAATCGTCTCAGGGAGTTCTGTTTCAAAGGTGTAGTCCGGATCGCTAACATGCCAATAAACCCCACCAACCCCCAAAGTACACCTTAAAATAGTGATGCAATATTATATCGTTGAAATTGACTCAACATGATCTTAATAGAAACGAGTAGCTGCAACTTCTATGTTATCTTTAACTGTCATCAATTCCCAAAACCTTCCCCTAAATAGAAAATGAAATTTACAAAAGGTGGTGATGTCCGAATACAAAACAATCTGTACCAAAAAAAGCCAAGTTCTCAAGCAGTACAAAAAGAGAGATGTTTCAGCATATGGAAATTTTGTTATACAAATTTGGCCAATAACTTCCGCAGGTATTTCTCATATCGATTAAACTAAGTTTTATGGAATAAATTAAATTTTCTTATACTGCTTGTATGACTGGGATTGTGTCTAGGACTTGGCCAACAGGTGTGGAATTTAATTAAACAGTACGGTGTTTACGTAGGTGCCAGTAGAATTACCAGAGAGTTGGCCAAATTCTTGAAACATTCCCAATCATGTAAGCAGTATAATAAAGTTTCATTTATTCCACAAAACTTAGCTAAACCGATATGAGAACTACTAGGTAATGAACATGACAAATTGATCTATATACATATACAGTATATGTGTGTGTTGAAAAATCTCTCCTTTTTGTACTGCTTGGGAATTTGACTGTTTTGGAAGTGTTTCGGTTTCTTATAGAAGTTACTACTGCTACGTACATGTTGCCGTTCTGCCAGTCCCTACACATAATATGTTCGATTTAACACTGGGGTCTGCGGACAAGTTTCAATTTCATTGCCGTTTTTCTCAATAAGGGCAAAATGTGAAATAGACTTTTGTTCGCACATATGCCCCAATGTTAGGTAACAAAACGTCTTGATACGAAGTATCAATGGTTCACCCTTGATATTTATTTATATTCAAGCAACTTCAGAATATTGTTTCAGAATTTCAGGTCCCGACGTGAAGTTTTTTTATTTTCTTGCTTGCATCTTTGTAGCTCAATTCAACTATGTAAGAAGCCTAATACCTTTTTCATCATCAGGAATAATTTGAATTTTATACGCTAATAATAAAGAATTAAAGTTTATATTTTAACAGATGAATATTTCGCAAATTAGTTTTGTTCAGTGTTAAAATTGTTGGTTTTCACTAAAAGTCTTTGTCATGATGAACTGCAAAGCAATTTAACATTAACCTGTAATAAACATTGTTGTATTCATTATCCTTTTAAAATGTAAATTTCTAGTTTCGCTAACGTTTATAATTTTAAACAAGTTATCTAAATAGTAAATAAGCTAATTACAGCTTAGTATGATCATAACATTTCGACAATGATACTTTGATTACTGTTTAGTTATCATATTACAGTCATAGCGGGTCCTCTTGGTGAAATAAATGTCATCATATATTAAAACAAAATCATTCCATAGGACGAATTAAACTTTTATATTACGCATAGCAGAATAACATTATTTTCTCCATATATATTTATTTAATAATTATTGTGCACAGGAAATGGAAGTGAAATAGTAAAAATGAACAACAATCTTCAACCCATTCAGCTTCTGACAAATAGTACTTATTTCATTTATTCTTGCAAATTTACAGTACAAATAATCAGGTGTTCAAAGTCATGTTCATCTCAGAAAATGTTACTGTCAGTACAAAATAGGAGTTTGAAAATATTAATGCTATCAAACATTAGAAAATATCATGATTTCAATGGTCCTATTTTACTCTCGATCCATGGACGAAAGTTTTCTAGAGTTGTATATACTCCAGGGAAGGCTTCTTGTGCACAGCTTCTACCCCAAGAGACAATTCCTGGAATATTATACAATAATTTAGTATTTTCTCATTTCGACAGGCACACATTCTATCTTTAATAGAACTGTTAATGAATTGTTTCCTAGGAATAATATTGCTATGGAACGACTTTCGATTAAATCAAAAACTTTGGAAAATACAAGCTATTTAAATTGTTGTCAAATAAGTAGATTACGTAAGCCACTGAAAGACAAACACTTCTCTTACATTTACTATATTATTCCTTATAGATTGAACCAAAGTAAAACGTAGAACTATAAATACCAAATATAATGGGCCATATTCAGGGAGAACTCGCTAATCACAAGATAGTCTCATGATTACTTAGTACTGTGCCAACACCATACTAACTTTTCCTGTTCAGAAACATAGAGTACTAACTTTAGTCACTTCATTAGCGTCAGATTAGTTAGTAAAATGATCTTGAGTGATTTGGGAACACTGTAAGGGCAGAATTGCAGTGTTACTGGAGGAGAAAAAAAAAATGTTTTCTTCCGCAATGAGTGATGATACGGTTGAGCCACTGTGGCTTACCCTCAACCTGTTCCATTGTTCATGAATTAAAAGCTAATGAAACATTCTGATGTTTTGGTTAACTATCAGAGCAAAACAACAAAATAATAATAATAATAATAAAAACGATTCCTAATCGTTCTCCTGTTCATATCCTCACACATAGATTGAAAGTCGTACATAGTGCCAGGGCTTCTGCTGGGATTTTTAATTTGTTGGGTGTAAAGTCAAAATTAGGATGGCGTAAGTTGAGTCTTGCAGGGATTACATCGATTTCTAAACGTAAAAAGCTTTAAGTTTGGGTGTGTGCTCTACGATTTCTAGGAGGACACCCCAGCATTAACGAAGGTATGCAAGAGTCCCTGAATCCCATACAGAAACAGGACGCCCGACTCAATGTAAGTCTAATGCTAAGAAGTTATTTTATTAATACGATGTCAAAACTGTATTTCTATTTATATTCTTCTCCATTCAGTTGAACATTGCTCAGTATGAAGACAAGGGAAGTGCTTGTTTTCTCTTCGTTCTAGGTTAGGGTATATGCTTGAAATGGCAAAACAATTTTTTTGTCGTTACGAAAGGAATACTATTTATGCACGTGTACACTATGCATCCTTCAACACGTAAAACCCAAATATGAAAGGTGATGCAACTCGTAGAATACGTAATTCCTTGTCATCATCGTAAAATGTGATTTACGTTTAACTTTCACCTGAATCTATTTTTAACTTGGTATTTGAATTTGAATTAAATCCCTTATTCAACTTTGGTTCAGGACGAATATTTCTACTTAGGGACACAAGTGGTTCGAACTCATGTAAGCTATATTTTCCCTTTCAGTTGTTACATTATGCACGTTAATTGCCGTACTAATAGAATACCGGGCTGGACCTAACACCATATTCGACCAGGCGCAACCAACCGATAACTCCGCATTGTAATCTTATGGTAAATTGGATGCAGCATAAATGAATATATTTCAATTTCTAAGCATATGATTTTTCCCAATTCTTTGTGAAACACAATCTCTTATCCCCTCTTAGCGGACGAACTCTTATTATCTGTTCCCAAGCACCAGAATTGCTGAAAAAAATTACTAAATGTGGGGTGTGCTTCCATATATTTCAGCTTCGTTGTAATGTCGCAAAATTTGGTAATTTTCTACGATATCACATACGTTGTAGTTTTTAAGGATGTCAGATTTTGTTGGAAGTTTTCTGGATAATCGCATCTGCCTTTGTATCTCATCCGCTTGTTTTTTATTTTTTTATTTTTACATTTTTGTTAGATCCTGTAGTGTTTAACGTAGTTGTTTCCCTTTTTTTATGGTCTGAGTTATCTGAATCCATCTTTTCCAACTTAAGTTACAAGAGTTTTCGACTGTTTGTGCTTTAGAGTTTTTGAATTCTCTTTTATAGATTTTAAAGTTTTTAAGTTTATCATGGGTCTTCCATGTGGTAGTGTTGAGTCTCGGCGCATAGGGCCCGCCGTGTAATATTCTAAAAAGTCCCTTGGAATGCCTCAGTTATGATTGAAAGGCCATGCCACTTCATACCACTGATTTCAGCAATACCATATCTAATACCTATGGATAACTCTTAAATTAAATATATTTTATAATTACTTGTACACTCCCTGGCGCGTACTTCTTTCTCCTCTCTTCTAGGTCTTTGACAAAAAAAGTATTGGACCATGGTCGTAACTATCACTTGCCTTATTATGTATGCCTTGCTACTTGACATCTCATGTTGGTCCTCATCTATTACACTGTGCAACACATTTTTTTTTTCCGAAGAGGTAGTGGCTGTTCCTAAAAGATTTCGTCTGCTGAATTAGAAAATATAATTTGTTTTTCTGTACCATGTTTCAATTTGGAGGAAAACGGGCACTGATTAGAAAATGGGAGCAATTTCAGACATATTGGGGCACTTCCCTACGTTAAGTTTGCACCACTAAAGTATAGAGATGGAGTTTTGTGGTGTCAGAGGAGATGCTACAACTCGCCGATGTGTTATTCCATGCCAGAACTGAAAGAGAAGTGACATTTTTTTTAATGCATTCTAAAAGATACACTTTTTGTACACTTCGCACTCAATATTAGCGTAAGAATATACTGTTCCTATCTCAGGACCTTTCAGTTGAAATGGGCAGCTAATTATTTGTGTATGGACTTTCAGTATGACGTTGATTCTCCTAGTGAATTGACTAGTAGGTTTCTTTATGATCTTATTGACGGTTTTCTTGTAAGGTTGATAAAGACAAAACGTGGGCCCCGCAGTTGTGCTGTAAGTCATGTGCTAAGAATCTTAGAGTTTGGTTGAGGGGCACTTACCTCAATGTCATTCGCTCTACACATGATTTTGGGTTACCCACATGTCCATACAAGTCACTGCTATATTTATGTAACAGTATTAGTACATTTCTGGCACTTGTATGTCACATTATTTGTTTGCCTATTTCTCAAAATCTAAGTCTAATAGAAAGAAACAGATTTCACTGAAGTGATCAGTCACACTGATACTATGATACTTGCATCAAATTTCTCAGAAAATAACTGAAAGTTGAAAATTTGTTGCAGTGTTATTCCTGTAGATTTCTTCTAAAAAAGATATCCCCCTCTTAATTTATCCCCCTTCAACATGTTCCTACTGCATATCAAACTGACCTCCCTTCTCTTCATCACTACCCACCATTCAAGCTTGCATAGCTACTCTATTATCCCCTTTATCTATTCCCCCTCATATTCACATCTTGAAATATATCTAAGTTTTCGTTGTGGATCATGGGTTATTGAACGATTCAGTGAAGAATGTGCTCCATTCCACACCGTCTTCTACCAATCAACCACCCCAGCTTTTGATGCGTCAGACATGTGATTAACAATTGACTTTTGCGAACAGTGTGATCTTGCCATATGGATTCTGGTACTTTATATGCTTCCAAGTGTTTCATATCTTCAGGTTTTCATGGATATCTTAATTCGTGCGGAACCCACACACATGTTGAAATGATGAACTGTTTAGGGACGTTACTCCCGATGCTTGTATACGGACATCTTCTATGATGCCACCTTTCCATCTTGGATATCCAAGTGAAGTGATTATATTGTGTTTACCCATGTTTTATTTCCCCTAAGTTTAGTGTTCGAGTGATTTCAGTGTTTATTTATTTTATTTTATTTTTTTTTGGTTTGGAAACAACAAGTTTCTTTAAATTTTATGTAATTTCTAATTTTAATTTTATCCAGTGCTTGCTATGAATATATTATTTTGGTGTTCAGTGCATTTACATAATATTTTTTTTAATGTTGCTCTCTGTTAAGTGTTGGACGATTATATTATATATGGTGATAGAACGAAATCCTGGCAGATACCATCATATCTGCAAGATTTATTATTTTTCAACGTTTTTATCATTCAAGATTATTAATGTTTAGTTGCAGCATTTTATTTATAATTATAATATTTATTTTCATAACTATAAATTTTCTCCTTATTCATCCTTATTCAAATGGTCCACTTTGAGATGCTCATCAAAGCCTTTGATGACAATATGGATTTTGGGTCTGGTCTGGTAATGCGGTATTTTATTTCAAATCGCTGATTCAGAGCCTAGCCGGTTGTTTCTTCAAGTTATTCCTCTTTCCTTGCCTTCGCCTCCTTACTTTGTCACTAAGATATGTGCAAGGTGCCTAATATTCCAAATATTTGGATTCCTAGTTGGCTGCTTTGCCAGAGTGTGGAAATGCTTCCTACTGATAAAGGAATGAGTTTACTGGCAATTCAGCGACTTTTGGTGTATATGGAAAGTACTAACTACTAGGAAGTAGTGACGTCGAAACGTATCGAAGTAGGGAATGCATAAATTAATTGTTGGACGTGCATTCGGTTACTCGTTTCGTTATGAAAAACATCGTCAAGTTATAGCTCTAAATCTCCGTTTAAATTATTCAGTTTTACACACGTTCACTGTGGCAGTCTTGAAACTCTGTATTCGCAATCTCTGAATTATAGTTTGATCAAGTCTCAGACCATCTACGAGACTCTGGGTTCGACCCTAGCTGCAGGGTCTTCTGTGGTCTGCTTGGCTGTTGATAACATCTTGTGTGAAATGGAACGATTATCTACGCATATTGTCATACTTAAGTGCATGATCTATTATCCTGAAAGTATTTCCCCATCATTGTTTAATTAAAGCTCTATTTTTCTAACTAGTGATTATTCTTCCTCTTCGTTAAAATTCGCTAAAAACTTTATCGGCCGGTTTCACCGATCTTCCTTAAATTTCAGTTAAGGGCGCGTTAGTTAATGCTTACATAAATATTTAAGCGTTCCTTAAGTTTTTCCCATTGCATCAACATTTGACGCTACAATCTAAGGTTCCCTTAACAAACGAAACGTTAAAGCATTGGTATTCCTGAATGCATAATTTCTCATATATGCTGTTCTATTTTCAAGAAATGCGATTCGTTGATCCTCGAGATTGGTCACAAATAAATGACAGTCACAATGCGTTGCGCAGAAAGTAAACAAATTCGGCCTAATTTCCCACGTGTATAGTATTTGTTGTACTGTATTCAGAGCACCTACAAATTAATGTAATTTGTCAAAATGAATCCTTAGAATTCAAAAGAAATATAGTACGTTAGAACGCATAAATGTTTCTTATCTATCTCGCCTGATTGTGAATTCAATTAGGAGGAAAATCGCGTACTTAAATTAAGGACGAGTTTGAGGAACTGTTAACTTTGAGGAAGGTTGGTGAAACACTGTACCGCTTAATAAATTTCACATGTTAAATACGTTAAATAGATTTAACGCTTCTTTAAAATTTGAGGAAGGCCGGTGAAACCGGCCATATGTCTCTCTTAGAGAATTTAAAGTCAAGATGATGGAGATACTTTCCTAAAGATCCCCTTACACTAGCTAATTTTTGTATATTCTCCACTTAATATCAAGAATATTTATACAAATTTAATACAGATATAAATTTATCTGACTGTTTGAATATCACAACAGTTTTCACACGGAAGTAGATAGAAACGTTACCACATGTGCCATTCACATTCGAATCATTCACGAGAGCAAAACTTAAAAGTGGTTAAGGTGGTATTGGGGATGCTTTTGTGTTTATGTGGAACAGCAGCACTGCAGGCTAAGAGGAAAATAGTTTTCACTACCTTACCCACAAATATTACACGAGAAGCAAAATGTCAGGCAATGGGGAAATAAAACAAAGTTTATGAAAATATCAGTTAATTCTTGAAGTGTTAAACCAAATTGAATTCTACTACGTAACGTAACTACAATAACAAGGAAGCTCAGATGGATATATGGGAGATCCAACATCCAAGTAGTAGTTCGCACTGGAAGAAATCTCACTGCCCTTAAAAGTAATTAAAGAACGCCTCTTTTTAATTTTGGTATATACAGAAAAAGTTGCAGCTGTGAAAAATATACTTAAAGGAAACAGTAAATCATTTGAAAATGGTTCAACGAAACTTGGGATGTATTAAACAAGAAGTAAGTAAATAAAATCTGTCAAATTATGTTTTCTATGAAAAAAATACAAATTATGTCAGATGGTTAGGAAACGGCGAATGTATAGTAGTCAGGTTCATGCAGGACAATACAATATTTGTTTGCGTGCAACAAAAGCAAATGTTAATTCAAGTGCAGACACGCAGGAAAGGTTAGATCGTTGCTACTATTAAACACAACTATGAAGAGAGTAAAAACGGCCGATTATCTGCAAGAAGTGATTGGCAACAGTAGTCGGATAACACTTGCTCAGCAAGATCAACTAGTTCATTTGGCATATCATAGTTTCCTTAGTTTCCTGTTGTGTGTAATGTGTGTTACGCTGTTCTATAATGCGCGAATATACTATCGCGCCAGAATACTATTTGTGATTCATTAACGCAAAATGTCATTATGCTGCTGAAATGCACATCTCATTTGTAATAATACATCGAAAACTGAATTTTGTTTCATTCAGAACTATGAAAATGGAAAATGACTTCAAAAATGGTTCTTTTCATAAAGTGTGTGTTTACTCACTGCTCACTACAATATCCAGATGATTCCGATAGGGTCTGTTTAACTACTCCTGGTAACACTGTAATTGAACTCGCGACTACTACATCTTCCTACTCCCAAAGAAAAGAGGTAGCTTTCAGTTTTAACTTTAAATTTTATTTTTGGAATGTAGACACCTATAGCTCAGGTCTGTATAGAGTAAGGGAAGGGGCGCTGTAGGAAGTCGGCATGGCCTAAATTGAAGACACCAAATAGGCATTTGCTTGGTGCGACTGAGGAATAACCCTGAACATCTTGAGTCAGAATGATTGCTGGTATGAAGGAGTCGAAAAAAGTGGGATGTTGAAAACACTAGTGTTAGACTGGTTAAAGTAGCAGTAGGCGTAATTTCATCAATGGGATATAAAGAAACTTATTTCATAGTATCAATAGTGATTTGAAAATAGTGGTAAAAACACATAAATTGGTTCATTGGTAATACAGTCTTGGTTCATTTCTTTGTTGCTTTTTATGAACAATCACATCTTACTTCTAACATACGCCTCGTACGTTAAATTTGATTTGTTGATCCATTCCCCAAAAGACACACATAAAAACTTAAAGCTGTCTTTATCACTTTAAATTGGAAGTTCTTGTGAATATAAAATATATCTCCATTAGTTATTTGAAAGAAAAGCGAAACCTAGATGAGGAGCAAACGAGAAAAAAATCACATGCCCATTTCTTAATAATAATAATAATAATAATAAAATGCTCATGTGAAGAGCTCCATCAAATATTACAAGGTGAGTTTCTGGAGGAGGTATTTATCCCATCGCAATACTTACATCCCTCATAAAATTGCTTTGCGTGGTCACTACAGCTGTTTATTAAGACCTTAACAATACGTTTTATGCAAAAATTGGCTTGTAATATTTCGTTTGTTTGATACTAAAAGGTTCACTTAAAAAGGTGTAAATATTTTAGGCGAAATGTTGTGAAGGAAAACAAAATAATTGTATTTATTACAATGTTTGAAATACTTGATATTTAAGTTTTAAATTATTTAATTTGACATTGTTCAAAATTCGATAATGTGAGTTCTCCTGAAGATCGTCAAGTTGAAATAAAAAAGTAGAATAAAAGGTATTTAAAATATTGTTCTGTTACTCACCAATTTGTCTAAATGAATTAAGATCATTTATAAACTTCAATAAAGGACCTCCACTATCACCCTAATTTAAGAGAAACGTGAAATAAACATTTTGTAGCAATACTGACTGTATTAGTATACAATAATGATGTATTTGCATTGAAGGGAAACATATTTTTAATTCCACTATTTTCATGACATATGAAATAACATTTTTTTCTAATATTTAGTTAACACATGATACAGAAATAGTCATATTACGTAAGTAATACACAATATAATTTTTTTTAAACCAATTCAGCTTCTGTTCATATTGTAAAAGAATAATGCCAGTCAGAGAGAAATCTGAAGTAAAATTATAATATATTTACTGTAAGGATAAGGTAACAATGTTTTCATATTTCAATATATGGAGTTGGAAAGTGAGTTCTAGAAATTTGGTTACTACATTTTATATAAAATAATAATCTATTTTTTATATAAATATATCGTTTTTGTTGTAAATAGAAATTTTCTCCAGATTTTGCCTTCACCAGAAGTAAAAATTAAAACCAATAATTTCATGATATCACAAAAACATTATTTATCTTCAAAACATCACAGCATTTAAGAAGTTGAAATATTTGATCATTCAAAACGGTATGTCATAAAGAGGCAAGATATCTACTTACACAAAATTAATCAAGCACTTGTTTTCTATGGAAAAACAATTTGAAGGGAAAATTCCCCTTAAAATATATTTCAAACTGTGCTGAAAATGACTAAAAAATATGAACAATTATTATGGAACCACAAATAGAGACTAGATAAATACAGGATTTAAGAGCTTGATCAAAAACCAGCCCTTACGCTACTTTTTGTTAACCTCCAGGGAACAAAAACATTCATTGTAGATGTGATAAGTTGGATTTGCGAAAGAAAATTATTATTTTTATGATGTTCTGTTAATGAACTTAAAATGAATTTTGCAATTCTTGAATCAAATGGTATGCACCCCTCATACTTATAAAACATAATATCAGAAAAGAAACAAAAATATGAAAATTGAGCTTTAAAATGGGGCTCTTAATTTATGAAATAGGTTTACTTTTGAAGCCATTTTTTCGGATTAGACATTCATCATATTAACCCTCCTGAATATACTGTGAAGTGGCTGTTAGACCATAATTTGGATCGTCAACTACCGATCAAGTGATAGGGTATGCCGCTTCATGTTGAACATAATAGTTCAAAACAACCTGTAGAAAAGGAAAATTTCTATAATTTTACGAGACATGTTTGGATGGGCTCTGTCTGTTTAAACTATTCTCCGGAAGAAGAAAGAAAATCTTATTTTATATGTATTATCTAACTTCGAAGTTTTCTTTCCATCGTACATGCACTGGTGTAGGTTCTAGAATTTGTAAAAATGGTGATTTTACGTGACAAGATGCTTGGAGGGGTCTCTGCCAAAACATTTTCGGAAGAAAAAAAACAGCTGTTAATTTTATGTCTAGTTATGCTAGGTCTCATCCAAATCTTTTATACCTTTCCGTAAATTTCAGAGCATCTTGATGTATATTTCGAGGGAAGATTTCGCCCCTCAAACAGTTTTCACTCACATATAAAACAGTCATTCGTTTATTACACATGTAGTGTCTATCTGCGAAGTTTCATCGAAATGGGTAAGCATCATCTCTTCCAACTGAAAATATTTTAAAACTTTTTCCTCTGAAAGTTCTTCGAAATGTCATGTTTGTTTCAACGAAACCAAATCAACCATTGTTTGTATTGAAAATTTTAAATTGACCCCTACGTAGCAATATTCCCGGGGCGTCTCTGCCCTCTAAAACGTCACCGTTCGAATCTACATATCCAAATTAGAAACTCACTTTAGCTGTCAATCTATATTTAATATTCCCTTTGAGTTACAACATCCCTTTGAGTAATAGGTCTCGAAAATTCTCTACACTCCCAGTAGCACATGTACGTTGGCCGCTCATGGGACACATATCGCCCCACGCCGTTAAAGGGGTCGGGAGAAAGACCAGCTTGAGCTCAAGTCGATGAACGTGGAACCCACTTCGATTATATACATAGGTTTCGTTAATTTACCTATTTTATAAAACTATGGTAAGTATTGTGCAAAGAATAAATCGATTTTCTGCGAAACATTTTGTCATAATTAATAAATTAAAATTAAATAATAGGGCATTCATCATGGAACAATATCGATCCATGTCGTTTACCAATACCTATGTTGATCAATGTCGGAGCATATGGACAAACAGTTGTTTATTTAACAGTTATATTTGCCCTGGTGATAAAAGTTAAAACTTTATATTGTTGTCAACACGCGGCCTTCTTTCTTCGGTGACAAAGAAGTTGAAGCATGTTAAAGTGCAGAAATAATATGCCCTTCCACGCGAAGGACATACACAAATAAAGTGCTAAAGTTGATTGTGTTTTTCCCAAGGATTCTTTGATCACTGTTAGCATATAGACAAACCAACAAGATATATAGTACTATTTGTTATGCTTGTTATCGTACATCGCCAGCACCGGGGGACAATTTACATTTATCTCGATTGTAGGGTAGAAAATAGCGTATTTTCTCCAGGCCATGTACTTGCTAAGAGATGTTCACTTTAATAGGAAGATAAGTTATTGTTATATTTATTTACATTTGTTTTACATAATTTCCTTCAATTAAAACTGTTTCATTGTATTCATGGCAAGGAAAATCAAAACGGAAGAGACGTGAAATGATTACAGTGGACCAGAACTACCAATTTTGTATGAACTCAATATCGAAAATAACAAAATTGTACAAACTAGAAATGGTCAATAAACTTTACAATCCATTAGCTCAGCGAAGTGATGTAACTTTAACTACAGAAAACAGTATTCTTTGCATAAGTAGTAACTTAATTTTACAATTTCTAACGTGTTTTACTATTTCTTGTTGGTTTATCTATGTTGATGGTCCTAATTAAAGTGAGGGGGAAGTTCATTTTTAAAAATAGTAACAAATAATAATTACAATAAGTTCACAATGTCAATGACCGATATTGAGCGTTGTCGATACTAGATATTGAGCAGTGTCGAACGATGTAGATCGATATCGTTGACCAGTATTGGACAAGACATTTGCTATTTTATATGGGGCCCATGTCGTTGAACGGCATCAGTCGATGTCGTGAAGTGCAACATACCCATATCGGCCGACGTGGGTGTGCTACTTGGGTCATGTTAGTTTTAACCGCCAATTTGCTCTTATAGCTGTAGAATAGTATAAGTTATCGAAAAGTGTTTCGCCTAAAAGTTGTTCAGAATTTAACGCTCCTTTCAGCGGGAGCAATATCTATCAATGTTTCCATTTAATATTTTGAAGTTGTTCCCCGTAGAGGTATTCTCGAGACGCCTGTTCTTTCAGATGTATCCCCATGTGATTCACCACATGCAGTTTTGAAAGAACACTATTGTTTCGAAGATTTTAGAAATTGCATTATGTCCTCTTTATTGCTTTACTGAATCATCCGATATATATGATTTTG
This sequence comes from Lepisma saccharinum, assembly GCA_022664845.1. Classification (NCBI taxonomy): domain Eukaryota; kingdom Metazoa; phylum Arthropoda; class Insecta; order Zygentoma; family Lepismatidae; genus Lepisma; species Lepisma saccharinum. Next base: position 97,928 of record JAGDQP010000032.1, read on the forward strand.
CATCCACTAATGACGATAAGCAACATACGTATAGCACACAGCGCAGTGTTGCAAACTGTGGATAAGATAATTTTTTCCGTGATCTTGTACAAACTACGTAATACCCTAGGATGTTTCATCCACAGTTTACAACACTGCGGTGTGTGCTTTACATATGTTGTGTATAATCACTAGAGGATGAAAATGCCCAACAATATAACGTAGTGCCATTTGAAAAATTTAAACGTTATGCCGGGTTGGCATCATTGACAACCGGTGGTATGGTATTTTCACTTCTGAAATCCACCTTGTTATTAGAAACGACATTTTCACTCATTGCTTCGTTTCTGATTTATTGAGAATTATTCGTTTTCTTCTCATTGTTAGGCGTTAAATTTTTGCTCAAAGTTAAAAAGACTGTATTTCCAAAACGAAGCAGAATTCGACCACTATTCATATGAACTTTTCTGTTTATCATGACTCATCCTGTTACCTCCGAAAATATTAAATCTTGATTCAATTAATATATTGAATCGTATATATATATATATATATATATATATATATATATATATATATAAGTTTGTGTTGAGGTGGTAACAATATGCATTGTTCCATTAGCTACAAAAATAATTTTGGTAAATTTAGTTAATATTCAGTAAGATTTAGAGGTTGCTCGGGATCTGCAAAATCATATGACTCAATGCCTAAAACAGGAGCAATTATGCTGATATTCTTTAAATAATGTAAATCATTTACAAGATTGTACATTATAAGGTAGACGGTGTCTTACAATACGAGTAATATAAATATACATCGTCACTTACAAAATTAATAGAATATATAAGTCTTATCTGAAAGCTCGAGGACAATGTTATTTCTAAGGAGGCCGTGTCTCTTTTCTAAAATGATTCAGTTATGTGTGATTTTCCAAAATACATTTTGATTTTTACCGAACGCTATCTTCGATTCCCGCTGCAAAGTTATTGTACCTTGGAGATGTTGACTGATACATATATGGGATGATACTTACTTGAAATACCATAACACTAGTATTACTTAGCCTAATCTACCATAAATATTTTTTGTAATGTAAACTAAAGTAAAAGCGAGACTAATTTTAGGTTCTCTTTTATCAAATATATGGCTACTCTTAGGTCTATCACTTCTTAAACGATTAACTTATGTACAAGTCTAGAAAATAACTATTCGAAAGTAAGATGTTTCTTAAGGTAAAGGAATGTGATATTTATGTTAACTTGTAAAAAAATAACTGTTCGGAAAGATGTATTTGCCGTAGCTGCAGTGGAAATTTGAAATAAAAACGGGTCTCTATAGCCGACCGCGACGTCAGATCAGCGTCCCCAGAGCTCTGGGTTCTAATCCCGAATAGGGCTTGTGTGGATGTTTGTGGATTTTTTAAACTTAAAACCCAATGGAGCCCGAATGAGCCGAAATCATTAGTTACTAAAACGAGTTAAAATACAAAGTTTACGGGTCCATTTACATTTTCTCGGGAATACGTAATAACCACTGTTGAAAATATCTGCGATTCCTGACAGAAACTGAAGAAAAATTGAAAAGCGTATGATAGTTGATCAGGATAGAATCTATGAAAAATGCTCAGATTATCTTATACTAATGAAGTACTTTTCCGAATTGAATTACATTGTATGGCTCTTAGGCAACTACGGCTCAGTGTGGATAGAGGAGGGAAAAGAATGAAAAAAGCTGTTGGCGAGGGCTTGGGATTAAGGTAGCATCTCGACATTGTCCTGGTGTAACTCTGGATAACTTTGCGAAAACTGCAGCCGGTCGCTGTGATTGAACCCACGGCCTCCTGATCAGTGAGATACCGCTCTACCACAGAGGTACGGTCGCTCGGCACTCGTTTTCCACAATGCTGAGTCTTGACTCAAAGTTCGCACAGTTGACTTCTAACTGGGCTACATTACCCCCCTGTTAGCCCTTAGCCCCCTGTTAGCGGTAGGCAGACGCAAAAGTATTGTTTACTCAAAAGTTCAGTTTGGGCAAAAGTTCTGTGCCGTACCGGAAGTGTTTCCAAGTGTGCCACCATTCTGATTCCAGTGACCTGAGGCTAGACGCACGTGAGTGAAGTAATAGAAATGCGTCAATCAGTGAAAAATTGTTTAACAGTAAGAACAATATGCAGAGTCTGTCCCGGGCTACCCAAGGGACAGTTGAGAAGCACTTGGCTATTTTGTAATTCACAGTCGTTCCACGGGGTAAAACAATCCCGTAACCTTCACTTAGAACTTCCTTTGGCTGGTCCGTAGGTTGTGTTACTCATAAGTTTAAAGAAATAAAACAAGGAACAGAAAGTATGTAGACGTCATCAGTTGATGTAATGGAAAATATACTTACGTGCATAATGCACTTTAATAAATTTAAACCTTAAAACGTGTTTGTAATAACAGAAATAGCTACAAACTGTAGTGTGCACTGTCTCAATTTACGATGATCTTATCAGTATTTTACACTTTTCGTTGTTGGTGTTGTAGGGTAATCGGTTGGAGCGCTCTGCTTTTTAAATGTGTACACTTTTGACGCAGGTGGTTCGAATCCCAGTGGCAGAGACATTTTTATTTTGATAAAACGCAATAGTAACGTAATATTAAAAGTTTTGATAGCTCAATTTAAGTTTTAATTTACATTTTATATTCCGTGATAGCGAAGCTATAGAAAAAGGGATCTTACAACACCGTTCAGTCCGTTCGTCCATCCATGCGTAGAAATGAAATCTCAGTAACCACAAGGTGTAGAGAGGTGCTTGATGTGTTGTTGCATGGGTATTGGCTAGACTAGCACAGAGCTGAGAAAATTTTGATTTGTGCAGTTGTTCATTGTTGCCAACCTATTTTGTAAAGATTAAATTGTTCCAATTATTTTCAATTCGATATACCTATCTGCGTCAAAATTGGCATAAACATTATTCGATACAGTAGGAAGATTCTTGGTATTTCACTGTCCCGAAGCACCCATTTATCAGTGCTGCCAACCTGATTTCTATAAAATCCATTTTTCAAATTCCTTCTATTGTGTTAGACGTAGCAACATTAAATTTGCCACAAATATTATTCGATATAATAGAATACTGTTGGTGTTGTTCCCTGTCACCCAAACACCCAGATGTCAGTGTTGCTATGCTGTGTATAAAAAAAATATGAACCACAAAGTGTAGAGACCTGGTTGCTTCATCGTTGGGGGGATCGTGGCTTGACTAGCTGGGACATTTGAAATGATGGATATAAATAGTTATTATCCTGTAAAAACTTTCACTTTTCTTTATCATTGGAATGAGACAGAATGTGAAAGCTCGGAAGAAATTTCTGAAGAGTACCGCCTAGAACTTTTAGAAAAATGTTAATCTGGTATGACAGCTGAAACGGTTGCAAGATGATGTTAAAGGAACAGTACAACGCGTTACATTTCTTGAAATTCAAAATTTCTAAGTGCATGAGCTTTTCAACCAACGTCCACCGAAATTATTTTACCGGTTTGACTGAGGATCGGGTGAACCGGGTTCAAATCCCGGCCAGGACGCTGTAGACATTTCCCTGGTCTAGCTCCTTGAGGTGCACTCTGGCTCAAATTGAATACCACAGTGTCCTTATTGCGAAAGGAAAGATTACACTTCAGAATTTGAGAAGTGGTGGAAAATGTACACCATAATACCTGAGAGTAAATTGCGTTTGAAATTAAACGTTACGCTACTGTTTTTTCCACTGTAAGTTTGCGAGCAAGGAGGACGCTAAACGGAAGAGGGGATGCTGGTACCCGAGAATCTACCTAAGTTGCTCCCGGTGGTTGTCTCTACTGGTGTTGCACTCAAGCCCGCCGCCAGCCACAAAGAGTAGGAGCTCCAGAAAAATTAGAGAAGGGTTTGGGCTTACAAAATACACACAATATTAAATACATATATTGGGGCAAGGAAAATTTACAGGGGCTCAGTCTACCCCCTAGTCTTTCACTATGTGAGAGAGGATTGGGTAGCTAATCAGTCACAATCAGTCAACGTAGAGTGCAATTATGTAATATAGACACAAAAATCACTCTCTCTCTCGCGCACACACATACATACAGGATCTCAATCTCTCTTTCTTTCTTTCTCTCTGTCTCTCTCACGCACGTACACACACACATACATAGAGAGAGAGAGAAACTTCGAGTAAATGAGGGAACTAGCAGACGACTTTTCTGCAGCGTGGGAGAAGGTCTTTTCGCTTGCTCGCCACAAATGCCACCTGGTGGAAGCAATGGAAACTAGGAGGGGAGGAATGAGCAGAAACGTTCTGCTTGCATTTGGTGTGCAACGTCTCAAGACCTATACTAATTGTATTACAAATGCCACTCCAACATCTAGTGGAGGGGAAGGCTATGTAACGAGATAGGCGTTAAAGCGTGTGTGCATGGATTACAACACCATAATTAAACTCTGAACTTTTAAAGTATTTTTTTTTTCTCTTCCTAAAGGAAAATATGGTATTTTTGAACTCCGAGAGGTAGATTATTATTACATATTCTATATTTTAGGGTGATTGAATTAAAAATTAAATAACTTTAAGGAAGGTGGTGTTGCTCAACGGGCAGACAACAGCATCTTCCGCCACTGATCTACCTTATCCCACTAGTTCTAACAGTACTCTTTATTCATACAAAGTGTAGGCCTCAAGATTTCTATCTTAGTGTCGTCATCAGGAATCAAAGTAGGATTGTCAGTTTGGGGAGGTATAAAGTCAAAATTGAAAGAATGTAAATGGAATTTTGCACGGTTTCTATCGATTTTATATTACAACAATTTAAATGTTGGGATATACTCTAGAATTTTGGGGAGTGACATCCCCAAAGCGTTTTTGGCAGACTATCGATTATTGACAACAACATTTTTAAATTGTGGGTGCACTCGACGTTTTGGGGGCGACACCTCCACACGGGAGGCTCTGCCGGAATCACTGATCCCTTCTACTCCTTTTGTCAAAGTAATTTCATATTTTCCCCCTTGGGCTAAGATACGATATGCTACGATGGCTGAGTAGATTCCGTTAGGTTTCGTTATTTTAGATAGCATCAAATATGAAGAAATGCAAGGTCTAAGAACTTATTACAATGGAACAGAGATCCGAATATTGCTTTAAAATATGCTTCTTAACAGCATGATTCATAATCGAGCATTCCTGGTTCGAATCCCGGTTGGGGCATCGATGTTTGTGGATTTTAGAGATTTAACAACTAATGGACTCAAGGCAGGCCAAAGCCATTAGTTACTAAAATGGCCCAAAAATACAAAATTTACGAATTTTAGCATCGTTGATAAAATTGCAATGCACCTTAATCTAATACGAATAAATGGTTTGATGCTTTTTTTTTATTTTCTCCTCAGAATTTAGCTGAGCTTCGTGATTTATAATGTCTCACCATTACATTTCCCATATCATTTTAACAAATTTAAATACCAATCAGTGAGTCTGCGAGACCTTCCCCGTGGGGAAATCCCAAAAAAATTCTCGAGACCAGCACATTCCCCTAACCCACCTCGGCATGAGCCAAAAATGCCAAAAGGTCATAAAGAAATTAAAAAATAAAAGGCAGATTAAAATTTACACAGCTCTGAACTGGGTTAATTATAAATATATATGTGCACTATCGCGAAAATGTAACAACTTTGTTTGTTAATATTCCTCGAATACTGTTTTAAATGAATGTCAATGATACATATTTAATTCAACCACCTAAAGAGCATCCGCATTACTAATGATATATTTTACTAAATGAATAAATTACACACTAGTATAAACATCATTACTAATATATCTATCCATTTTGACATCTCACAGTTTAGCGGAATATTAACGTCATAAATGGTGTAGTAAAAAGTAATCCATTATTTTGCCAATAGATGGTTTCAGTGATCTGTAGCTCGCGTTGTATAAGTCCGATCAGGTTCAACGAGATGGCGTTCAAACGATGAGATTGCGTACTACAAACACTGTTCAGATAGTTGTGATGAGTTGACTCAGTGTTGTGTGAGCGCGCGTAAAATGGACACTAGCAAAGAGAAAATACGCTATATTTTACAGTTTTTCTTCGATAAAGGCGAAAACGCAGGCCAGGCGGCTGCAAATGTGAATAGTGTTTATGGTCCTGATACTGTAACAGCCAATCACGCGCAATTTTGGTTTCGTCGATTCCGTGCCGGTAATTTTGACGTCAAAGATGTACCACGCACTGGAAGGCCAGGTGTCGAAAATGTCGATAAAATCATGGACATTGTCGCGTCCCACCGTCATGTAAGCACTGTTTCGATTGCCCAAGAGCTAAACATTGCACAAAAAACCGTGTGGAACCATTTGCATAAGGCTGGATACAAAAAGGAGCTTGATGTATGGGTGCCACACGAGTTAACGCAAAAAAAACTCATGGACCGAATTTCCATCTGCGAATCGCTGCTGAATCGCAACAAAAGCGACCCATTTCTGAAGCGGTTGGTGACTGGTGATGAAAAGTGGATCACTTACGACAACGTCACGCGAAAACGGTCGTGGTCGAAGCGCGGTGCGCCGGCGCAAACGGTGCCCAAGCCAGGATTGACGGCCAGGAAGGATTTGCTGTGTGTTTGGTAGGATTGGCAGGGAATTATCTACTATGAGCTGCTCCCCTAGGGCCAAACCCTTAACTCGGAACTATACTGTCAACAATTGGACCGTCTGAAGGCAGCAATCGCCCAGAAGCGGCCAGCTTTGGCCAATAGGAGAGGCATTGTGTTCTACCAGGACAACGCCAGGCCACACACATCGATAGTGACTCGCCAGAAGCTCCGGGAGCTTGGTTGGAAGGTTCTTATGCATCCACCTTATAGTCCGGACCTGGCACCGAGTGATTACCATCTGTTCCTGTCCATGGCGAACACGTTTGCTGGTGAAAAATTTGCTTCAAGAGAGGCTTGTGAAAATCGACTGTCTCAATTTTTTGCCAATAGGGACAAGGGCTTCTATGAGAGAGGCATCATGATATTACCTTCCAAATGGCAACACGTTATCGAACAACGCGGCACATATGTGACCTAAATCGGATCATTCTAACTATGGTAAGTCAAGCCTTCAATGTCATGCAAAAATAATGGACTACTTTTTACTACACCAGATATATTGTCTCTCGTATACAAAGAAGTTGGCCACCCCTACGCTAGTGGATAGCACATTAGATTGCTGGTAGTGAGGGACCGGTTCGATTCTCGGGTGGTGATATTTTTTACTTATAATTTCTATTTTTAAATAATAGAACAATACTTCAACATTCTACAAAAATTACAGAAATAGCTTGAACAACAGTGATTTTTTTTTCGTTTTCCATTTTTCATGATTTTACAAAATTCACGAACAAAGCCAACGCAAGTCAGGTTAGATTATTTTTTTCACTATACGCATTCTCCAAGATTTAGGGAGACTTCACGGAAATAGAAACTCGTTGGATTTCCGCGCTCATCATTTGACTTGGTTTTCGGCACGTTACAGAAGATGTAGTTTTGGGAGTGAGTAGCACTATTGTTGAATTTGAAATAGTAATTGAATAGAAGTAGTAGTCGTAGCGGAAAAAATATTGGTAGCCGTAAAAGTAGTACTTAGTAGTAATAGTAGTAATAGAAATAGTAAAAGCTAGGTCACATTAAAAAGTGAAATTTGCATAGGTCGTGACGGTTCAATCTCTTAACAATAGGCAATCATTGACGACCTTCGAAAGAGTTGTATTTGAATTTCAGTTAGGGCACCGAAACTGATTCTCCTGGAGCCAATTAGACAATATATGCAATTAAAAATTTACAGTCACTTCCAGAAGGAGTACAAAATAAGGTATTGATATTATAAAGGTTTATCAGACCACTCTGTATATTATAGCAATCAGCAGCATTTAATGCCAGCGATGGCAAACATAGTGTGAACTTCCAGCACTCCGTGCTTGCTGTTATTACCACCAGTCAATAGCAAGCTGCAGCTGATAGGTAACCAGCCTTATGTGACCTAGGCAATATTATTATGTTACTATGTGTTTTATGTGACTATGATTTCCATTAGTTTACATTATTATCGGGAGAGTAGGGGCAATAACACCCATTCTTCAATTAAGAATAAGAATAATTCAGTTGTTTAATTCGTGAATACTTTAAACATATTTCTTGTTGTCAATTTTTTTTTCAATTTTAAAAATATTTTTTTCTTACTTGTAATAGCATATATCTCTATTATGAGGTCTATGATAATAGTGAGAAGTTTCTTGCAAAGTCTGCTGAATTAATGGTAGAATGTAAAATATATCACGCGTTGATTAAATACCAAATGAAGAAATAATAAAAGTGAAGATTATAAATATTAATCTACGATTGAAAACAATATCACCGACGACCAAGATTTGAACCCTGGACAAAATTAAATTTTATTACAAACTCAGCACGATAACCACTCAGCCAGCCTACGAAACAATTATTTTTTCGCATTTTACTTCCTTAGAAGTGAGACCATGAACTAATACGGTCAGTGCTTAATTAAGAATTATTGCTCTTTTAAAACCTTCTTTTAGATTGTAATTCCATGTTTAATTATGAACACAATTACAATATCCATCCTAATTAATCTGCACTGCGTTTTAGCGCCGGATTTGTTTAAATTTCGAATGACAGGGAACTTCCCTCTACCGCGGGAAATTTCCCTCCACAAGGAAGATCGCTGCGAAATAGGGAAATATTATCTAAAGACATGCGTCAAAACTTTTGTCTATAGCTGTACCTTGGGGATGTTGACTGATACATATATGGGATAATACTTACTTGAAATTCTGTAACACTTAATTATTACTTTAGCCTAATCTACCATAAATATTTTTGCAATGTAATCTAAAGTAAAAGCGAGACTAATTTTAGGTTCTCTTTTATCAAAAAGATGGCATAGTAGAACGGAAAATACCAACTGTAAATTGCAGATGCCATATACATTATAGTTCGTATTATGCTTAATATTTCAACGTTGATAGCGACTTCTAAATTTAGTTAAATTTTGGAAATATTGCTATCTTCAATATCGGAACAAATTGAGTGGGTGCTTCATTGCAAATTACAACTTTTCTTTTTAACTCTTAAATAAA
>JAGDQP010000032.1:113609-174373 GCA_022664845.1 Lepisma saccharinum
TTATCCACGTTAATCGAGCCGCCATATTGGGTAGCCATTCTGTAATGTTAATTCCAACTTTCTATGTTTAATGAGTACCTTTTTATCAAGGAAATTAAAGGTTATTTCCTTAAAGTGCTGAAAAAAATTTGCTCCTAAAAGAACATTGTATGGACAATTCTTTAGTACATATAGATCTATATTCAAGAAGTATTGTTGATTGAGCCATATGTTAGTACTTAGCATTCCTTTCGGTCTTAAAAGTTTTCCTTCCAAAGTCTTAATTTGAATATATTCAGTTTTTACAATATCTAAAGTTATAGTAGAATGCGCAGTTTTTAATTGCATATATAAATTATAGTCAATTAATGAACACGAAGCTCCCGTATCTAACAACGCTTTCACTTGCATTTCCGCAATATTAATGTCGATTAATATCGTTTGAAGTGTAATATTTGATGATGATTCTTCAAAAGATATTACATTGATCCGTTCTCTTTCATTTTGTTTTGTTATGCTAGTTACTGGGTTGAAATTTCGTAGTAAGCTCTCTTGATATTCCTTCGTACACCTAAATAGCTTCAGATTTTCAATATTTTCTTTTCTTTGTATCATTTTATCTAAAGATATTATTGTTGCAACATTGTTATATAAGTTAGTGACTAAGTATGGACCTTCGTACAGATTAAATAACTTGGATATTTGATTTTCACTTGAACTGCTTAATTTATGTAGTTTTCTATATACAAGTGCATTGATTTCAATAATATCTTTTCCTTGTTTCTTCTGAACTCCTTTAAGTTGTCTATGTACAATTTTCCTTTTAACTCCATCATTTGATAAGTTTGCAGTCTCCAATGAGGTTAATATTCTACTGGCAAAATCCTGACACGGCAAATTTAGAAAAGCTTCTTGTGGTGCTAAATTATGTACTTCTGAAACTGTATTATTCATAAAATATACAACTTGACCTAAATACTTATTCCATGTCGTGTGATTCTCGTTGCAACATACACGAAGTATTCTCCCAATTTCTCTATTATATCTCTCTATAGGATTGCTTTTAGGATGATATGATGTAGTCAAAATTTGAATGACATTATTCTTCTGGAGATGTTCTTGCCATTTGTTTGATGTAAAAGCTGGACCATTATCAGTTAAAATTTTCTTTATTATGAACATTTAATACAGGCTTCACAAGCTCATTCTCTCGATTTACAGTAACATTTGTTTCAGCTAATTGTACGTCTTTACTTCTCTCCAGTTGGTCTACACGATGCTTGAGATTGACAACCTCTGCTTGCAATTCTCCTATTTTTTCATTCTGTTTCTGTGTTTCTCTTGTACACTCTTGATAATTAGTGGTACACAGCTTATAATATCCATCAATCTTCTCCGACATAGCAGTCAACTTAGAATCAACTCTGCTACTCAAATCAATTTGCGACTGTTTAAAACCTTCGAATTGTTCTTTAAAGTTTTGTTCTTTTCTACGCCTACGTTCTTCTTTCAATTTTTCCTCCTTCTTTTGTTCTTGAAACATCTTTTCCATCATACCAAGCATTTTCCGTAAAAGAGGATTACTCATCACCTCTTCATCTTCGCATCTCTCGCTTTGTGTTCGAGGATTGACGCGTTCTTGAGATGGACTTCCAACATCATTTTCTGAATCGGAACTATCCTCACTGGGTATCTTGTTATCCACGTTAATCGAGCCGCCATATTGGGTAGCCATTCTGTAATGGGCCCTTTTGTACCTTTGAATCCGCAACCGTAAATAATAATAAAATGTATATGAAGCGTTGCAGCTGTGCGATTAAATCATAAGAAATCCCATTACATCCATTATAACTTCTCAGGGTCGCTCTTGCAGGTTCGAAGCTCGATGTCTTTTGATAACCTATACCTAATAAGTGCCCCAAAGCTACACCGTAGTGGTGACACAAAGCGAAGTTTGTAGAGAAATTTATCCACAATTGCTGCGGCGCTTTTCAACAGCCTGGGCAATATAGACAATTCCTCCACTACGTCTAGCTATAAAAGAAGACGAAGAAATGCCACAACAAAATAAGTTTATTTGATAGAGGGTTAAAATATAATACAATTGCTTCTGTATTACCTCTGCATCCTGTACCTGACAAGTGCTACTTACATACATAGTACATGCAATTACTTGGTAGACTTGAACTTTTCTCTCTCAGCTTACATTTCAATTCAATGTCGAATAAATTAGCAATTGCTTTTTAACTCTTTTAAAACCAGTGCCATTGATTCCATATTGCAATTTACAATTAAATAAAATATAAAAAAGTTACTCGCTTCGCTTTTGCAACGACAAAAGTACAGCCATCTAGCGAGCACCTCGGGAAACTCTTAATATATCATTGGCAATATAACGAGGTCATTACAAGATTAACCCTGATTTGAATTGAATTAACTATCTGTTTTGTGCTAAATGAACTTGAGATACGTGTTTGGTATGTTTAGTACTGGGAAGCAACAATTCAGTTTACAATTGTGTGGGTTATTACAATCATAAACTTAACGGAAGCTAGAGAGTGCGCGCAAGAAACAGCAAATTATTTAGCCTAGAATTACTGTAAGCGATGGAGGGTAGTAGCAATTAGCATTATAAACTTTCATAGTTCCCAAAGTATGTGCCTGGTAGCGTTGGATACTTCAGGGAGTAGGAACTTTACGTTACGAAACTGGGAATTATTTGATTGAGTGTAAGAATATTAAAAGGTTTTATTAAGTCGGATTTTAAAAAGTAGTGTAAAGGGATTTCTAACAATAAATATTACGTTTAACATATATTCACTTTTAAAATCACAATAAGCACAGTTGAAATTTAGACGTTGTTAAAATCGCATAGCGATGTTGTTTACGGAAGGTAAAATCAGTACATACCTGACAACTATCTCTAGTTTCTTGACCTTCTAGGGTTCCTGCACAAAACATATTTTCGGTTAGTTGTTTTTCTTGATAGCCAGATTCGGTTTTGCATGTCTCTAGTGACATTATTACCACCGTAGTTTCCATAAGAACTTGAGATCCTACTGCTCTGTTCCTAGTATCTGTTGCACCCCATCCAGCTACCTTTGCATCATCTCCATCTATGATTAAACCTATTAAAATGCAATTTTTAGAGTTAAGAACATAACTTATTTGTTCTGTCCTAAATACAGAATCTAAGTCAACAGAAATTAGTTGTGAATAATGGCTTTTGATCAGGAAATTTATTGAAGCATGTGAAATAAACAAGTATGTTTCGCCCAATCTGGATGAAACGAACTACTTAGAAAACAATGTTGCTTACAATTACGCCATACACAAAAAGTGTTTTTTTTTTCATGTTTCCTAAGACTAGACTTATGGGTTATAGTCATTGTAGTATTCTGCCGCAAGCGACACGTACGTTAACTCACACGTACCTTGGTTCCTCATCCTGAACTTCAAGATTCCATAATATCATATGTTAACGATTTGTCATCCTTCGTAGTCCAAAAATATTGGTTTGACTTCTTAAATTTATGCCTTTCATTTTATACCTTATCTGCATTTGCATTCACTTATGTACTATCGTTGCCAATATAATGTTTACATGACTTTGTTGTACATGATTTTTATCTAAGTCTAGAGTATAGGCCACCCAATCAAATTTGTTCGAAACAGCCAACATACCATCTTTTTAGAACGTTGGTTTCGTATTCGGGGCGTCCTCGGTTCGTTACCAGCGGGAGATTGTTCTGACTTATGTTTCTCCAGTGTTTTCCTCAGCCACACCAGGCATGTACCGGGATGGTACCTTCAATTTAGGACCTGGCTGACTCCCTACAGCATCTTCCAAAACCCTGTCTCCGAGCGATCCCTAGGTGCCTAAAACTAGAAATAAGATGCAAACCCAACGAGTGTAATATATAAACCTGTCGCTCTGTTAATCGGGATATTACTTCTTAATGTGTGGATGGATTTACATGGAGACCGAGATGGATAGAATGGCCGTAGCTCAGTCGCTATAGCGTTGGCTTAGCAATCGAAAGGTTCTAGTACGGCCATTTATCCTGACTGAGGTAGTACCTGGCCATTTTCCTCACTACACTAATAAACTATTGTTGATAATAATCTGCAGATGGAATAAACACACACACACGCACACACACTCACATAATGCCAGAAAGTGTATGTAGGAGAAGTAATGAGTAAGAAAGAAAGAAAGAAATTGAATTGACGAAGTAATGGAAATAAAGAGAAGAATAGAGAAAGTTAAATGAAGACATTGAGACTAGATTGATTTATTATTATCCTAAAGAACAAACGCAAACACAGGTTTACTTTCTGATTCTAGCTAGTGGTGCTTCTGCTCTCTCCACTCCAAGGAGAATCTCTGAGTTCTGTAAATAGTTGATGCTATCATGTTAGTTGAAAAAACACGGCGATGACTGGGGATCCAACCCGGGTCGTTAGAATGAAAGGTCAGGACGGAACCACTGCATCACACTTTTCGTTTTTAAACATCTACCCAATGCATGTTACAGTTGTTCTGTGTAGAAGTACAAGAAAACTGGACGCTTCAAGCCAAATATCTTTTCGTTCTCGCACAGTTAATCCACAGATCTTTATTTTGTATCTTCCAACCAATATTCGTTAATCGTCGTCTTCTTCTATTTCCACAAGGACCTACCAAAGGCAATTCGGCTGGCAGCTTCCATATTTATTAGTATTCGATGTTTACGAATGTAAGTGTCAATTCTATTGTTCCCCTATGACTTCTAAAAGATTTTTGGTAAGAACAGGGTTCGAATCTCTGTTACCCAGAAGTATGACTAATACTTTCAATACTCAGAAGTCTGACACCGTTCCACTGAACTAGTGTCCTTAACTAAGTTAACATTTTAGATATACTATTACTACTTTCAGTGGCGGGTTTCTCAAAACTTTTGGAACAGTATTACTGGTCTCTACACTATTAATATCAATTCGTTTCACAAGTTCCTGTGTCTCAAACTTACAGTTGTAAAATTCCAGCTATAAGTCCACGAACTAGTATCACAAGTGAATGTTACTAGCATTACTAGTGATTCTGTTTCTCGAAATAACAATATAGTCGTCTAAACTTGTAATTCTCAAGTAAATGTTCACAATTATCTGCAGACTTGTAGCATATATCGATGGATCGTTACAATCCAATATTTACTTTTTACAGGAAAGTATAATTGATAAGAGAGTTTGAAAATGGTATTACGTGCATACATCTTTCAAATGGACTCTAATTTTAAACAAATAACATGGTATGGTTCAACATCACTCTAAAAATGCAATGTTTATCCACCATAAATATTCATCCGATAGCTGTGATGCTGTAGTCAAGCCAAAACACACTTATTTAAAATTTATTATTATTATTATTATTATTGTGATCAAATATATGTAATTATTAAAATTGAGGGAATTCAGAATAATTTCTTGGCATGGATTAAATGGAAATTTAAATCAATTTTTAATGTAATTCGGTAAACGTAATGTGAACTATGTTGGGAATATTGAATCTGAAAATTCGCAGATCGTTAACTAATGTAATGTACTTTTCTGATGCTCTAACTGGAAAACAAGGGTTTATTAACACAATAAATATAAAGGTTTCTATGTATGTGTAAAAGAAAATTCAACTCTTTAGTCCTGTTTAAAATTGTAGCTTGCCAGAACGAGGATGTCCTGAAAGTTGAACTAAATTATCACAAATTATAAATATATTCAGTGATGATTTTAGAACTTCAAGAAACAAATTTATAAAATATGTAATGGATTTATAAATTCAAGTTTTGTTAAACATTTTTGGTATTTTATTGTTGAATGTGTATTATCGATGGGTTTTTCTTGCATGATTTGTGTTGTTTCCTTTTAAATTGTCTACATGTATTTGATGTATTAATGCTTTGTAATGGGAGACATGTATTGGCCTATATGCTGTATTGTCATTTTTATACGTCCAAATAATTTCAAATTCAAATTATTATTAGTATAGTCTAAACAAAATTTGTTAGTATTTTTTTTCTCAGATCAATCCTTTTTCAAGTAATTTTGATACTATAGCGTTTTTTGAGAGGTTGTCTTGAGGATCTAAAATATGAAATCTGAAATCAATTCGTTAATAATTTCTAATATATTACATTTCTGAAATAGAATAATTGTTTTCAATTAACTTGAATCTTAAATTATTTATAATGAGTTACCAAACCTTATATTCAAAGTATGCGTTTAAAATGTTCAATTTTGGCAAATCTTGATTAGCGTAAAATGCACTTAGGTATTAATTTGTGAATTCATTATAATATTTCAAGTAAACTTGTATCAAAAGATAATTTTTCATTTGAATTCTAAAACGATTCCAACTTTACTCAGTTTTGAGCATAATAAAGTTTTTTCTTGTGTTGAATCATTATTAATATAATAATCTTTTTCTCGTATTGCTTCTAAACTGAATAAGGAGTTATATCTGTTTTTAGGAGTAGAGCTGAAAGTTGTTTTTGGTTTTGTCTAACTTTAGTTGGCTTGCTATTTACATATATAGTTATTGATGGCTAATTTAAGTTGGCTCATCTTTTCGTTTATTATCGTGCTAATATGATTTTACTTCACTATACGATGTAAGTTGAAAATCATGGTTAATTTTACGAATATATACATTTTGCACAATTTTGGGTCCTGGAACTCTAGGCCCGCATCAGCCCCGACCGGCACGTGCGATTCCCAACCCGCTTAGTTCTGTTCGGCCCGCAGTCCATCCCAGGTCAGAGCAGCCAGGGCCGGTCCGTGCAGAACTCTACTCCGTTCAGACTTCTATCACGTTAACTTCGCTCCGACTTAGAAAAGGCCGACCCAGTCGGGTCAGACCCAGGCCTCGTTCAGTTCCGTCTGGCCCCTGTCCAACCATAGCTAAGACCAGTTCGACTCGGCCCGCCCAGATCCTTACCTCGTTAAGATCTGTTTGGCCTGCAGTCCACATGTAATTATTTTCCAAACCGCCCCGGTCCGTAGGCTCCTGCCAACCCCGGTCCGCAGCGATGACGTAAAGTAGGAATTTTGTATGTCTGCGTCTGTCTGTATGTTATTAATAGAAATCACTGGCGTCTCAGGGGAAACCGTTCCCAAAGCTTCGCCCACTCTGGCGCCGGAGCAGAACTACTAGAAAGAAGCATAATTCATTGAACTGTTAGTAGCAGCAAAAACGTTTACTCCACAACTCGTTGTTTGGCCCGGTTGTTAACGTATTGGGAAGCTGAGCGAGAGTTCCCGGGGTTGAACCCTGGCGTCGCTAATTGACATTTTTTTTTCAAGAAAATTAACTGTTCCTTCTTTTTATGTATATTCGCAAAGTAGTGACCAAAGGCACCTGGAAGTTAGGTAAGTTAGGTTAGGTGTTTATTTTATTTATTGCAGCCTCGACTTGCACAGAGACATTGTTTCAACGCGCGCTCCCCCTAGACGCAAGTTTCCAATTCTACATACGTACACCAAAGGATTTATGGGGGTATAGGGGTGGCATTGAACCCCAGTCATTTGAGAATGACTTTAAATGTTTTCTTTAAACGATATTTTATAAAGTAATTGCCAATCCAGGGTGTGTCTCGTGTCCCCAAGACCTCTCTGCTAAATCAGGCCATACATGCGTCCCTTGATTTCCACGAAATTTTGCGCACGTATTCCTTAGATTCTGGGCCAGGTCGTACAAATATTCCGGGTTTGGTATTGCGCATCCCCAAGTGTCAATGTTGCCACCTACTTCATAAAATAGTTGACCTATTTTATAAAATATATATTATATAAATTTATACAAATATCTAAGTACAAATTGACACACGTCAATTGATAAACACTAAATTCTGTAAAAATATATTCATTAAGTATATGGTTGTAGGTCGTGGGAGTACTATGGGCCCCTTGGCTGTCAGTGTTGCAAACAAATTGATAAATGTAATATTTATAATTGCTCCCAACTTATTGGGCCTTATTAGTAACACACTTAGCATATAGGCACTGAGAAATTTCACAGAAATACTGAATACATCAAAAGAAACCGAAGTAGTCTATGTTGTCAACTAATTTCGAAAATATTATTTCAAGATTTTTCCATTCCTTCCACATATCTGCACAAAACCTGTTATTTAGTAACTGGCACACATCATACCTGTTTCCTAGGATCCAAAGTTATAAGCGTTGCCAACCAATTTGGAAAATTTAATACTTAAAATTGTTCCAATATTGTTGGCCGTACGTACACCAAACGTGGCATTTAGGAAGACTACTAGAACAAATAATATCTGCACTGCAGTTCAGTATTGGTAATCAGTTTTAAGAACGGTACCAGCTGTGAGTGATGCTAACCTATTTTATTGATCACGAACCAATCGGCCTGTTATATCAGCAAGTTTTAATACCTCCCTTCCTTAGGTTTTCTAGGGTTCTTCTCATTTTCAGGATACAAATATCGAATGTTACCTTAAGTAAGACCTTCGTTGCTATCTTCCCACTTCGTAACCCGAAATAGTGCTCGCAGAGGGTTATCATCAGCAATGTGACGAACTTAGCTCCTAGCATCCTGAAGGGTTCATACAATGTAAAGTATATAAATTAGTTATTTGACACTTAGCAATACACAAAATAACACCAACCCAATTACGAAAATTCGGCTGGCCGCCGGTGGCCCACCAACCATAATGGCGGGCTACCGGAGGCCCGCCGTATTTTCCTCACCGGGAATGTACTTAAAGAGAATAGATAGAAGCACGTGTTTTCACGAACATGGAAGGAAAAATACGAATCAGAATTAAACTATAATCATTGTCCGTAAATATAAAATAAGTTTACTGGGGCAATTTTTGAATGTTGGAAACTGGCAGATTAATACACGTGAAAGTAATATACATGGAAACATAATGACGTGAAAGTGAGCGGCCGTAGCTCAGTTGGTAGAGCGTTGCCTCAACGATCAGAACATCCTGGGAATGATCCCAGTCGACGCCTACCGTGACTGAGCTTTCTCCAGGGCCTTCTTCGGTCACACCACGCAATTCCGATATTTTCCAAAATGAATTTAATTTCCTCCCAAGATGAATCTTGTAACCTAACCTACCTGTACATAACCAGAAATATACACGCGTCTTACGTGCAACAAGAGACAACAAGTATTAATATAGTTATTAGTGCTAACAAGTACAACATTTGCATTTAAATATGAATCAGTATTCAGGACCGTAAAGCACATGGGTCGTAAAATGCACAACAGCAAAACCCCTGCCACCGTGAAGTCCAAATAGCTAATTTAAATTTGCCCACCCTAACCAAATCACTGTTAGTATAATATCTGTGTTATAGTAACGTGATTTCAATGAAATCATAAATATTTAAGAAATCATAAATATCTTTTCAGACCCCAGGACATGTGATATTGTTTTCTGTTAAAGAAAATAAAATTCCAACCATTGCTCGTTCACGCACTCACTCGCAGAATTATACACCACGCACTCTACGTTAGTTGGGTAGCCTGTCTTCTTGGCTTTGATAGAAATCGTGTATAAAAAAGTCATGTAAACATTAAATTGAGCTCGATTGATTTATGCCACTCGATGGTGCAACTCGAATTTAATAAATACCATGCTTCTACCGAGAAATCTGCTGTTACATTTATGATGAGGTAAAATGGTGGATAAAGTGAATACAAAAATGTAATGCGAGTAATGTGTTGGAGATTCGCAACACAAAGGTAGATATTGAACAAAGTATTAGACCTGCTAAAAACAAATGAAGTTCTCACAAAGTCAGCAAAAACAGTGACTTAAGACTAAAATACGGTCGACAAGTGTTGATCTCCGACTGTTTAGTCTGCTGAAAGCGATAATGATAGAAGGAGGTAGAGAAACACCCTGTAGCTACCTCAGGCCTATGAGACGTTGCTAAGTAACCCTCGGATATTACCACATCTTTTTCTTTGGTCTATATTGTGGCAAATCGTTTAGTTCTGGGTTTCATCGTTTGTTGTATAGAAACAATTATATATTTCCCGTCTGCTCCTATGATATTTCGTCCCTAATTATATTTAAGCGCGGTAACCAGAAAAATCAAATGGAATCAGTCTAGCAACAGCGCTTATTTTATCCCTCTTCCTCTCCCGTTAATTGTGTCTTTCTCTCTCTTTGTATTGTACAACGAACAGCCAGCGATCAATTCTCGTCGGCCACAGTGTAAATCAATATTCTCTATGCAATTTCTTTAAATTAGTGGTTCTTAGTTTCTTAACTTCACATTTAAGATTTGAATTGGAAATATGAAGAAATCTAAACAAACTACGATTTAATAAGGTGCTGGAAGGAGAGAATACTCATACAGAAAATTAGAATAATTAAAATTACTCTGATGAAGTGCAAGAAAATGGATAAAGTGCAATGGTGAAGAGAAAGTGCAAGAAAATGGATAAACGATTGTTGGCTATAAGAAGGATACGCAAGAACAATGATGATAGAAGAAAAGCTAGAAGGAGGAAAATATATTCTAAAAATCCCTACTTACGAATAATCCTTGCAACATTTAAAATGTGTATGGTGTTGAACAGAGGCCTTACTTTCTAATATTAAAGTACAGTACCACTTTAGTGTAGTACAGTGTAGCAGTGTAGCTTCTTAAGCATAATTTTGTAAAATAATTAGATATAATCAAAAGTTAACTACGTGGACAAGTCTCGACAACGTATTTACTTCTGATTATTTTAATAATTCCAAAGTAAAAAACAGCAATATAGATCACAGATGAAATTAATTCTTTCTAAAATTTCGTAACGCGAATCAAGTTAATATAAATTAAGCTTTGCGTCCAAATTAAAGGTTTTCTGTAGAATCGCGACTATGCATTCTAAGAAATATATGAGGATTTTTTTTATACATTTCAGACAACATTATATGAGATGTTCCCCGCAAAGTGAAGTCGCTTGCCTGTGAGTTGAACTTCGTTCCTAAAGAACACTCTTTGGCAATTAGGTTTCCAGTTCATTGTCAGGAATTACATATACTGCTCTAAGCAATCTTTCGGACTCTATAACTGAAAACTGGGAAGTATTATTACACATAAGTAAGCTACCTACAAGACAGATAATGTACTCAGCAAGTGAAACATTCTAAAGAAACAATGTGAATATGCTTACCTGGCTGTGCAATTTTGATAACACTTACGCTATCTGTTTCTTCGAATGGTTGTTCTAACTCAACTAAGGCAATATCATTATTATGTTGGATTGGTTTATTATATTCCTCATGTAGAATTATGTTCTTAGCTTTTCTAATAGATGCAGAATCAATTTGGCTGACATTGAGAATGCCACCCACGAAATCGTAATCTGGACCATTCAACCTGTTCATGAAACGAAATGGTAAAATTTTGAAGTCAAAGGAAGATGCGAATTTGAATATTAATTTATATTTACTAGGGAGTAGGATTGCCTTCTATAATCTTTATAAAAAGAAAGACATTCTCATTGTGTACAATATGTACAGGGTGATATCAAACAATGTTACCTTCTTTAGGAGAATTTAACTCACGTTGAAATATTAAAAAGTAATATTTAAGGAAATATAAAATTGCTGAATTTCGGAATTGGAGGTACATATATTTTGTGCAACATCCTCATAAGTGACATAATAGACGTAATACATCGACAAATAATGACGCAAGGCTTCTCGGTTTAGTAAATCACAATCAAAGCTACCTCTTCGTTACTCCCAAGTATGCCGAAAAATAATATATATCACAAGACTTGAAAGGACTGACCCTCCACAAGTCACCTCATTATTCCGATACATTAATTTTTCCATGATATTTTACATTTTTCGTTTCAAATTTTGTATGATTCGTGAGATGAGTTTAGGTTAAATTGCGTCGCAATAACAAAATAGTACAAGGGTCATGAGGTTATTTCAATGGATCAGCTGCGAAGTTAATGTTATATAACAATTTCACTGCGAACACATGGTGGTAGAGAGGTTGGCATGCTTGCTTTCTGTGCGCGTGGTCATGAGCTCAATTCTCACCAGACTACATTAAACGGAGTGTTTAGGAACTCACTTTACAAAACACTATAAGTCCTTGAAAGCTCACCATGTCATTTAGGATGTTAATAACAATTCAATCGATCAACCTGCTTAAATGCGTTTTAAAATGATACATTAACTTTCATACGGTTGCGATCTTTGCATGAGTTCTAATCGAGGAATGTATATGGAAAATATCAAAGTCTAATTCGACATTCTAAAACAAAAAGAAATGATAGTTATTATCCCAAAGTTAATTCATTCAGAGATGGAGCAAAAACAAAGCTCTTCAATGTTGCGGCTCGCAAATGGCAGTACTTTTCCAATTGTTCCTATGACAAGTTAGAAATAGTACCTGTCAATGACCGAGAGTTTGTTGTGGATCAAAGAACCGTTAGAAAAAAACGTTTATTGGAACAATTGACCAAGTTCAAACAAGCAAAATACAGGGAAAAGATAAACAAAAAGTGAAGGACTCATAAAGAGTTGTAAAATTTCAACCTACTCCAGATGAATTTCAACTTGTCGACATCTCAGAAGGAAGTGATACCTCTGAAGAAGGAGCATGTATTAGTACTGCACTAGATACTGAAGGCCAAGCGACCCGAAGAACACCAGCACCAAAGAAACAACTACAGAAACAGCTGAGGTTGTCACTACCAAATATGACAGGAATTTCAGTTCTGAGTTTGTGACAGATGGGCAGCAGTAATTGTTTTGGCAGCTTTGCAAGATATTGAAATTGTTGCAAAAGAGAACACCACTCAAGTAATCGAAAGAAGTAAATTAAAAAGAGAGCGAGAGGATATCTTCGATGCGAAATGGAGATCAAGGAAGTTAAGGTCCAAGTATCTACTTCGACGGACCCTGTTCAAAGCAAATATTAGGAGATAAAAAACATCTAAGAACAATTAGTGAAAAACACGTAGTACTGATTGAGGAACGAATTTTTGTTTATTTAGAACATAATACACCTTTGTCCATGGGAGAAAAATATTACTAAAACGATTTATATATTTTGTACCGGTAATGGCATTAAACTAGATTATCTTCTCATTTTTGAATGAAACGGAACGTCTGTGAACACTGGAAGCAAAAATGGGGCTATATGATTTTTTTGAACTAGAACTAATGTGTCATCTACAATGGTTCATTTGCCAACTGCATGCTAGAGAGTTTTATTTTTCATTTGTTCATGCATCATGATGGAGGAACTGCAGGTCCCAAATCATTTGTAGGGTTAACTGGAAAGCTCTTGGAGAGTTCCTAAAACCTCAAATGGTACATTTTTTTTTAAAAAAATGGTTGTGATTTTCTAGTAATCGATATTAACATTCTCAGCACAGATCAAATGTATTTATATGAACTGACTCGAGCAGTTTTAAGTGGAACGTGTACTTCCAGTGAGATTTCTTTTGTTAATCTGAAAATTGCGATAGAATTTATACTGTAAGTCATTTATACTTAAAGTCCACTTTAAGTCGAAATAAGTAGAAACATAACATGCGAAGATGGAGCAAAACACGTCTCCCAAACCATTCAGCTGTGTCGTTAGTTGTATCTCGAACTAATAGTTGTAGTTGGTTCAGCTATTCAGAGAAACGCTTATTTTAGTCACCCTGAAAACCTCCTTCTTGCTATGTTGGCACTCGATATATAAGACAGCTTGCTGTAAGGAGAATATTAAAAGTAAGCGAAAAGGAAAATGCACGAATCAGGGAGTTCCGAATTACTACTTTGAAATTCAGAACATTTGAATACTGAGATCTAATTAATTGACAAGAATTACGCACCACCCATTTTATCCAACACATAAAGCAGGGAACTCATTGAATATCCAAAACGCAGAAGTTCCTTATTATGATTTTCTTCGGTACACGTGCCATTTTCAGGCTGTTGAAAGATGCATTAAGCTAGTGACCGATCTAGTAATTGGTTCAAAAACGAAGAACGGTTTATCAGTGCAAAATTGAAAGTACGGGAGCTCGTGCCACACTTCAACACTAAACGTCAATTCAGCGCTGATTACTCGACCAACTGCACATAAGCGGTCAGTAGTGATTCTGCTTGACCCCAACTGTGCGGAGTATCACTCCAAATTCTCGAGCGCACTCATTGCCAACATTAAAACATTTACGTTAACAAATTGATAGAAACCGTGCAAAAATCCTCTTACACTCTCCCAAAAATGACTTTACACACCCAAACGGAACGTGCTGGGCGGAATCCCTGGGCAGGGATGAATTCGATTCATCAGCTACTTCCATGTGGTGAGTTTGTTTTGCTGATTTACTTGAAATCAAGCAAGGAGATGCCTCGAGAAAGAAAATGCTTCTATAGAGAAATTATATAATTTTTCAATAACATTATTTATATAGACTGTTTTTGCCGGACGGTAGAGGGCAGTTGGTGATGTCTGATTGAAATGAAATTATACGCAAATATTTTAGGACGAAAATTGACATATTTATCAGTATTGCACTAAAGAATTTCTAAAAGGAATAATTACCCCATTTTTACTCCACCATATTGTACATTTGCATTGTCGCTACAAAATATGTAAAGAATTTCTGATCAGTTCGCAGTTTCTCTTAGATAAGCAGCAGCAATTGCTTCGAAAAATTTTGGAAGATATTGGAATCGTCACAAAAGAGAAAATGTCTCAAATAATTCACAGAATTCAATCTTAGTGCATACAATCATAGTGAGCAATAAGAATAAAAACAATTAAGAATCTGGATAATCCAAATATAAAACGTGGTATGACGAAGCCCAGTGATACAGATGCGGATAATAATGATAATCAAACTCCCGTTTGTATGGCGAAACTAGAGATTAGCCCCTTGTGTATCTTTAAGTGTTTTAAATACAAATCAGATTCTCTATAATACCTAACGCATTTACGTGTTTATATTCTCCGCGTGACTTAACCATTCTTTCCTAAATGATGGAAACTTGCCATATCCCTTGAACATTTTTTTTTCAGTATATATATTCTATAAAAATGGGTGTAACTAATTTCAGTGTTTATGCGTGTAGCTTATCTGCATACATTTTCTATGAACACCTTTTATACATTTTTTTTCGTAAATCATCCCAACAAGCCAAATGCCGACCGCGACGGTGACCCGACCAACTAGTAGTCGGAGAATGATTGGCACGATCCATAAGCGACGTTTGGTCGTCGGACCGTTTTAGGGGCCGTAGTCGGCGGCGTCGGGCCATCTTCCGAGCCTCCGTTGCGTCAGGGTCGGCATAGAGGCGTAACCCTGCCCAAACCCCGCCCGCTGACGTCGGCTACTCGTCGGGAGTTTTCAAACCCATCGTCGGCTCACATTCGCCGCCCAAATTCCGACGTCTCATGGCTTGCTGGGATCGTTTTATTTATTAAATATTGTAATGAGAATTCATACAACTGTCCTTACCCATAAGGAAAACAGTGAGCTGCTGTAAGAACCCAACTAACGTGGATGATACTAGCTCCACATTTTGGTTCCCCTTTATGTCGCAATATAACAAGAAACGGGTACTTCTTACGATCCTGTACAACTTTTCCTCCGATTATTCTATCGTCTCCTGTAATATAAATGTCATTTTGTTATTGAAATTTGCAAACATCTCGAGTTTAGCAAATTTCCTATACACATATCATTACAGTTCAAGTCTAATTAGTTTAAGATAACATATCAAATAAATAATTTAGTAACTTATTACTAGATCATTTCTTATGTTTTTGACGTAAGCAAAATTAAAATATTTCAAAATATAAAGCGATTCTAGGTGGGAAATTAGATATTTAAAATTAAAACTATCGGAATTATTGCTTGCAGATGAGACAGTGATCTTCGGAAGTTTAGAAGCTGATATACAATGAAATTTCTACTCTAATGAATTGCGAATTACTCAAAAGGTATAAGCAGAGAAACAAGGATAAACAACACTGGTAAACATGGAGAGACAGTGTATAATAAATCTCATGGAATAAGTTAAAAATCCAATATTTTAAACATTAAATATTTAGAATAGCAATGACATATGAGCCAACTATATCATTTACTGATTTTCTCTTAGTATATTGCTTATACTGAACTTGAAATATCAATAAATATTCCTTGTTCATATTTCATGCATTTG
The DNA here is from genome assembly GCA_022664845.1 of Lepisma saccharinum. NCBI lineage: Eukaryota > Metazoa > Arthropoda > Insecta > Zygentoma > Lepismatidae > Lepisma > Lepisma saccharinum. The sequence goes on from JAGDQP010000032.1 coordinate 129,800, forward strand.
GTTGAATATATCAATTAATAACAGATCCGAATACTTTTAATATAAATAGGCGACAGATGTATACGCCATTTCTGTTCCTGATGTCACATATTTAGTAGTTGTCAACGGAAACAGAAAGATAGATGAAGAAATTGAACCTAAAAATAAAGGAATAGTGTATCGCAATAACTGCAGGGGATTATTGGATAAGAAATAGAGGAACGAATTTGATAGTCTAGCATTCAACGTATCTGTGTACACCTGCAAGAGAGTGACAATTTGGAGTTATTCGAAGCTAGTGATAAACGAAAAGATAAACGCAGACAATGGAATTGATTTTAAAAACAACTAGTTAAGACGCTGCTCTCGTCCCGTGTGCACTTTTATGTGCGTTCAATTTGAAAGCAGGGCGTTATTACATATTCATAGCAGAGTCACAATCGTTTGGTCACATTATCTGGTTCATGTTCATTTGGCAGCCATATTGGATTCAATATGGCGGATCGATCATTTTTAAGCGCTCGTAGCTCAAACATTTCTTAACCGATTTTGATTGTTATTTTTTTCTGGACAGATAAGCTTACAGTCTACACATTTAGTCCTTAAAATGGTTTTGAAATTGCCAGCCATTTTCATCGAAAATCAGAAAACCAAAATCTCTTTATTTGTTTCTGCAATTCTCTCCAAAACGGAAAAAAGTTGGTATTTTACAAAGAAAAAAAAATGAATTATTGTGTCAGCTTTAACTTGCAACATGCTAAAGATCGTTCCTAAAATGTACCTGGAAAGAAAAGCTTGCAAGCATGTATTAGTACTACGAATATCCAGAAGTTCCTCACAAATATCTGTCTTTTAATTTTGTTAAGGCAACACTTCCACGCTTAATATTTTGATGAGTTAGTAAGTATGTTTGTAATTTTAATATATCGTTTCCTTTATCTTCAGAATCTTCCAAAGCTTTTAAGCCTGTCATATTTATTAAGATAAAACACAATATCAATTCGTTCACTTTTACACATGTGTGACAAATCGTGTTGAAAATAACATCTGCTAGTTTCAAGATGGATTCGATTCCAACATCCCTCGCAAGAGCCATGAAGCCAACTGTATTTACTCTATTTTTCGATAGAAATAATGTGGTAACTTTTACCCCGTCTAATCCAGACTCAAGGCCTTTCAACAATTTAGTCGGTTATTGTTAAAAGCTTTGCGCTAATAAAAATACATATCACAATCTCCTTTTGACAATGACCGATTCGATTGTCCTTTTCATGTCAGTTAACTATCCCTCACCAAGGAAAGGAAAGTGACGTTAATGTCAGCTCGTAGGTGAGAAGATGTCTTATAGAGTATATCATATTAAATTAAAAATTAGTTCGTTCTGATTAAAAAAACTATGGCCGATCATTGTCACTTAATTGAAGAGCAGACAACTGTTTATATTGTTACATTGAATTTATGAGATGAGAAAAGCTGTTTTGTAAATACTAATTTAGTAGAAGGCTACATGGTTTTAATGTTTGAGATACGAAATGCAGACAATATGAAAATATGTAAAGCTGAAAAATAATATAATAATAGAACTGTCCAAAAGAAGATATGCTACATATTTAATTATCTTATGTTTGCATAGTAATGTCAAAAGGAAACCTACATACTTGTGAATGATAATTAATATCAGATATATTCAAAATGAAAAAGGAGTTTGAAAATTCAGAACAAATAAACTTATTGCTAGAGCTTAGAATTCAAACCTAGTATTATAAAAGCAAGTGCACTTTGAATAATGATTCCGTAAATTAAATGTTGGAAGTACCCATAGTTATACTACATATATATATGATAATCTTTTAAATAAAAAAATAACAATATCCTCTGCATTGTTCTACATCAATAATCCAAAGATGTTTTGCAGTTTTTTCTGTGTTTTTAACACGTGTTAATGTTTGATGGATTTTTTTTATAGAGTGCATTAGTGATTTGTACTTCTCCCTCAAATCTACCTCTCACAAAATTTAAATGACTTTGCTTGCCAATATAGGTACAGTTCAGTTGAAAGTGAACCTCATCTTCAATATTCATTTTCATAATCATATTCGTCAAGTATTACCACTGCTAGCTGAAGTATCTAAAAGCTTTACTTATCCAAGAAACCTTCACACGTTCCTCATAATGACCAGATTTAGTTTTTAAAATGCATGGTGGAGAAAGTATTACTTGTCATTAATTAGTCCACATATATATAATACACTGAGAAGTCTATACCTTTTCAGGTTTGATAAGGTCATGAAGCAAAACAGCTTCATTCCTCCTTGTAAATCCAATGATAGCCCCTTGGTCCTTTGCTGGCTTGTTGTAGTTTCGTGCGAGAGCTTGGTCTCGAGATACACTATTTTCTTTCTGTATTCCGTTCTTTATATCTTAATTGACGGTATGAATAAATTTTGGCAGTTGCAAACAGCCTTCCATGAAACGCTAGCCTAATGAGATTAGTTAGGTTTGCTGAAGGCAAAAAGATATACGAATAGTTCGTATTACAACACTGATATACAAATTCCAATTTGCTTCTCTCTGTGTACTCTTGTCAAATCTCTCGGTATTGAAATAATACTAACATCAATTTGGCACGAATATTTAAAAATGCTACTTTGCTTGCTTGTATTTCAACTCTTGAAACTTTCTGAGCTTTTGGATCATTGTTGATATTCTTTCTTTTATCACTTTGAAAATTATGATTATTCAGAAGTATTCTCCTGTAAGGTATTCTTCATAAAGTCATTGAACTCTCGATCAATTACTTCAAGTTCCTCTCACATCTCAGGAACTCTGTCATAAACAAATCTTCTGCACCCATTGACAATCACCCCTTGAATAATGTTTCCCAACAAGAAGTCTTTCTAGCACATTAGTACAAAATATTTGTTTCAACAAAATCATTCTTTACTCTACCTTCCACGTATTTCCCAATAATATTAGATTACTTATTCTGCTAAATGAAAAGCACCGGAACTTACAAATAAATTTGAATATTAATCTGGCTTTAAAATATTGCCTTTGCTAACCTGTAAACTCTCTTACCAACCCAAAGTGTACTTACTTTTAGGTTTAATGATAATAAGCAATCTTGAACTTTTTCACCAAAACTCTATATTGAACTAAAAGTCCGTAGCATGATAAGGAAGAATGGGCCTAAGTGTAATGACAATACGGAAGAAATGTTCTTCTTATACGATACTGCTGAATGATATTCAATCTGGGATTCTAATTTCAAATTTATTTTCTTTTATTAGCAAATACAAACGTAACATACAGTGAGTGTAAAAAGTGATGGTGAACCTAAGAAACTATAGCTTGAACGGCTGGAGAAGAGGAATGTTATATTTGGAAAATAATGTAATAGCACAATGAGGACACGAAACACACACATTTTATTTCCACAAAGCAGGAAAAGCTCAGCAGAAAAATAATCCGAAATTAATAATCTAAGACATCTATATCTCTTATGTTCGTGCAAAAAGTCATCGTACACCTATGAATTACGTAGTATTTAACAAAAGTATTACCTCGTTTAATACTCTTTAGTGTGATCTTGTGCTTGGGATACTGTGTTAAGGAATTCACCAACGCTGCCGCAGTTGACGAATTAGCGAGGTTCCATTCTCTGAGGAGAGCTTGTTTGAGATTTTCTTTATCGGACAAGCTATGTATTTTTTTATTTTCGATTCCAGAACGGACCATAGATGATATATCGGGAAATTTCTGGGGCTTGAGGGTGTGGTTTAAGTTGTTTAGGTATGAACTTGTAGATTTTTATGAGGTTGTAGAGCAGCCCAAGCGAGTATTCTCTGCTGTATGTTTGGGTCCGTTACCTTGCTGAAACATGAAGTCGTTGTCAAGCCTCAACTTCTTCACACTAGCATAGAGATTTTCTTTCAATTTGTCGACAAGCACCATCTTCTTCGCTCTAGGTGTCGATATGCAATTTGTGACCCATCACCCCATCGATGACGTGTAAACGACCCACACCGGAGGCACTCATACACGGAACCACCTCCATGTTCTACTGCAGCCACAAGATGTGGCGGATCGAATCCTGTATTAGTATTGGACGCGCATGCTGCTGGGCCCACATACAGTATATTATATTAACTTTCGTCCAAATATATTACCTTCTACAAGAAGTCTGGCCCCTGATTTATGAACTCCTTTGAAAATATATATGCTTGATGTGATTTGTTTTATTTACCCAGGAAAATTTCCTGGCTACTTGAACGTAATACCCCTGTCTTCTACAAATGTTGAGCACTGTACTGGCTGACACTTCCACACCGTGTGTTTGAAACTCTGATGCAATCTTTACAGCACTATCTTAAGGGTATTTCTTTAACTCCCTTATAATACATCGAATATCTGATTTGCTCAGAACTTTCGTCCTTCCACTTCGGAACGGTTTTACCCTGTTTTCCAAACACAAAACCTACGAATTATTAATTGTACATTCGAACAAGGTTTGTCAATAACTTCAGATATTTCTCTCGAAGATTTACACTGATTGCGCAATTTAGTAATACATGTTCTAGTCTCCTTACCTGTCGCTGTATGTTTCCTGCTCATTTTGACCTTCTACTATGTAATCGTCGCTTCCTACTTGACAATAGATCCTATTATGTATTTTCTCCATGATATAGAGCGATACACTTGAACGTAAATACTAGCAAAACAGTATAACCTAATTAGTTTTGCTTCATTACTTCGGGTGTACGATCACTTTTGGTCTGGTCTGCACGCCTTCTAAGACATTGTCTTGCATTTCTCGATATCATACTTGCCATATTCTTTTTTGTGAATTGTTCTTATTCAATTTATTTTCATTATTCATATGTTGCGGATGATTACATTTACTACGCCTCTTTATTCTTAATAACAAACTTTTATCTTTTAATAGTGTAGAAGTTGTAGCGACTCAATATTTAATTCGCTACAAAACCTTTTTCTGGCCCCGTTAAATAGATATCTTTAAGCTCTGTTGAAATCAATGTTAGATATCTGGCAGTATTTTGCGATTTTGGCAATATTTGTATATCGCGGAAGTCTTGAAATTTTGAACTTTATACTGTATGCGGTTATGGAGATATTAGGATTGGTATCGACCTTGTTCCTAATCGTAACAATGGCGGTTATTGCCTTTTTTTAATAATCGTGTGTGATTTAGTGGAACACGAGAAGCTTGCGATTTTCACAGATTGTTACTTGATTGAGTTTAAGAGATTCAACACGGCTTGGTTTTGGATTTATTTCTTAGAAGCTGAAGGAATGAAGTTGTGACGGTGATGACTGGAAATAACATTGGATATTTTTATGTTAGCACAACTTGTATTAAAACTTGATTGAAAAGACGATAAATTATAAATATACCACTGATTAATTACTGTGGAATTCATCTAATTAAATGATAAGTTTAATTTAATGCAAAATATAATGTGCCTTTTAGCCGTAAAACTTAATGACGAAATAAATATCTCGCGTATTGGTTTTGAACTCAATACTAGTGAAAATCTCACCAGTCGTAATTAAAGAGAGAGAAGTAGAAATATTTTTAATGACTAAACATACTTTTATTGGTTGAATATTTTTGTCTGTGTCCTGGTGTTAGTTTATTTGGGATTGAAATAAAAGGTTTCAAGGCGTTGGTGGATGCTTGGAGGTTATTAAGATTTGTTAGCGTTGTTTGAAGCATTTTATTTTGCGGGGAATTGAGTTTGAAACTAGGTGTTTGTAAGCTGAGTCAAAAGTTCAGGTTAAGCATTTCTTGGATCGATAATTTTTGGTTAAGTGTATGTTGTTTCGGTTGTGAGCTATGACATTAGTTTAGGTAGAATTTCGAATCGGATCTAGAACGCTATTTAATTTGTTTTCCTGTACTTATGGAACCGAGTTATACCTTTCAGAATTTCATCTTGTTGACACGGAAAAGTCAGGTTAGATTCGTGGATAATTATTTATCTTTTTAGGCAAACTTTGAAATTCTGTTTTTGAAATAAGGCGTTGATGGATAATTTACTGCTTCTTCTAAAATCAGAGTTGGTTGATCAGTGGCTGAAGTGAGGTAGTTGCACACTTAGGTTTTCTGAGAATGTTTAATTGTCAGCTTGTAGTAGCAATTAGCCGGATTAAGAAAGCGAGCCTGGTCGTTATTGTATTGAGTTACTGCAAAATATCGGGCTAAGAGAAGAATCTTTTCCTGATACAGTTGTCTTCGTTAAGATAATCTTGAACGTTTGGTTGTAGTGTGTGTTTGTCGAATGAATGAAAAGTTAGCTAAGTCGCAGGGATTATTGTTTGGTGTTTTGAATTCCTGAAAGCTAAGTTTCGTTAATCGTCAGATAGTAAGCTAATCTTCAGGTTCTGTTGTGATCAGGAGTTATTTCAGGAACAATTGAAGTGGAAGAATTGACTTTGCTAACACTAACCAAGAAATTTAAATAGTAATATATTGATTTATTCGGATTTTTTCTACAATATATTAGCTAGTTTAAAGGCATTGTTGACCAAGGAATAATTGATTACTGAATTTTTAATTTACAGAAAAGATTCAAACTTTCGCTGGACTTCGATAATTTTCTGTCCCCTAAAAACAAATTCTAAAACATTGTTGAATTTTCATTTTCCATGAATAAAACTTCATTTTAAAAATGAATTAAACCTTAACTAAGTAATTAGATTCATAACTGTTTTCTTTTGTTTTTTTCTATTCTGTAAAACTTGTATTAAAAAATTTTGAAATTTTTGTCTTTTGTATTTTTGAAAAATTGACAATTTAATCATACTTCATGGGTTGTTCAGGGGGAATGAGAAGTTTATCGTTCGGTAGAATATGTCGTTTCAATTGAAGACTTTGTCATTATCCTGAATCAAGTGTGAACATATATTCTAAATTATATAATTGCTTCACTATAGATTTTCTCATCATTTGGTTTTGCTTACTGAAACTCGGTTTTATTTATCTATTTTGATTGTGAGCTGATGTTTTCTGATTGCGATGGTTATGATTGATTTGGGTTTTTCTACCACTTTTGGGTTTTAATGGAAGATGATATCCTAATTTGTTGTGATATCCTGAATTTTTGTTACTTTAAATTTTAAAATTTAACCTTTCGAGAACGTATTACGTTTACTGGTCGTATGATTATTCTTCATACTTGTTGCTATTTATCATACTAATTAGCTTGTACGAGCCATATGTATTGTAGTAATAATTTCGTTATTAAAATTAGTTCTTCGGTTAATAATTACAATAGAAAAAAAGGAATAGTATACTTATTACATGCAAAATGCCCTATAGTATACGCTACATCCTAAATATTTATTTTGGTCATGCCTTATTTGTTTGTATTCACCGTACTGTTGTCTTTTATTTTTAAACAAAGCAGTGCTTGACTTAGTATACCTTTTTAATTATTCCTTGTGATGAGAACGGATGGAAGAAAACGATAAAAATATAAAATGAATGTTTGCTTCCATATTTAGACTAGACTTTGCTCACGTTTGAACTCTCTCCAGGTTCTGCCGAATCAGAGTTTCGTGATGTAGCGAGCAAAACTTATATTGTCGTTTGTCGTTTAAGGAATTACGCTCATATGCTTCTTTTCAGTGCTTATTTTTCATATTAGAATTTCATGATGCCAAAAACCTTCGTTTTCCCTGTAAGTCTGCTAATAATTTTCTTTGTATTTCTATTAAGTCTCTTTATATGAAACTGATATGAGTTAAAATTTGCCTGTTTAAATTTATTTTATATTCTACGACTATGATTCTATGCTAAATTCTAACCTTATGAAATACTTATCTATAATTCTATAACTATAATAACCCTTAACATAATACTATTTGAAATTACCGCTTGCTTTTACATATCTATTGGTATGGCCATAAAGTGTATGCGTTCTTGAAAGATCGTTGAATTCAAGACAAATCTATCGCCTTCATATTAATTTGCATGATACAGCAAACTTGAAATGTTGTTTCTTATGTCTTGTAGTACTAACCTTATATGAAGTATGACCTTCCTCGTGTGCACGATTTCATTTTCGGGGCAATATATTTTTAATGTTTGTGTTTTCTACTATGTTATCCTGAATAAAGCTTGATACAAAATCCTGAAATTTCGCTACTTCGATATAGCATTCCACACCCAGATTTTGTTGATAATCCATGTCATTGTAGAACTCATTTTGGATATCGTTTATCGGATAACTTAATACATTTTTTGGATAACACGTAGTGACGTATCAACTAAGAATGGGACTGACAATTAGTGATGGGTGGGTTTATATTAATGTGTAGGTAAAAACGTACGCTATAATTTGATGTAGTGGTGGTATAAAAATCTAAACACGGGGCTTTCGCTATTCATCAAACATATGAAGCGGTTAAATCGAATCCGTTAATGTGCAGTGACATGTATGGATAGTCCTTAATTAAGGAAAAAAGGAACTTTCTCCCGTTTTATTTAGTTGTTAGCTGTTTGCATTATTATGTCGACGGGATTTCTTAGTCCTTCGAAACTTGTAATGAAGCTATTCCACCATGCTCACCTTCGGGGGTTTAGATGTATATGATCCTCATCTAGGAGCGAATTCACGTAGCCCATACTTAGATGAATTTAATAATGCTTGGAATAATTAACCGAAAGTTCGAATATAATGGCGGGTCGCACAGACTTCAAAAGATGTCATTATGTTCGTATCAGGAGCGTGATTATTGTATGAGAAACATGCATGAAATAAATAGTTTTAATGGATCTGTGTTATCCATTAGATTAGAAGTGATGTTATATGGGTGAATTAGGAGCTGTGAAATGAGAACACATTCATTTAATTTGAAATAACAATGTGAATGACGATTAGCAATTTCAGCCTAAATTTTGCGATGGAACACCATATTCAATCAGCAACATAGACTTACAAGTAAGGACCTAGAAGTAGGTAGTAAAGCTGATGATGACCTATAATAATGGAGTCCTGAAAAACGGTGACATCCTTGAGAGATAAGTGAGCACACTATGCGGCTCTGAGAAAATCGGACAGGGACTGAGCCACGAGTATTCAAAATCATGGTAGTTCTTTGTGTGAGAGTCACAACATATCTAAACACAATAATTTAAGTGGGTTTGTTTACTACTAATAGAATGTCCGAGTCAAAGTTCTTCGTGACACTCTTGTTTGTGTTATATACTACTATATAATATGTTTTGATTATATAATATCTTAGCAGCAGCAGCAAACTGCTTTTCCAGAACCTTATTTCATGCATATTAAGCTTAGCTTGCCATTGCCACTGTTGATGGAATTAAAGATATTTATTAGTATGGATTCTTTTACAATGTAATGTTTCTTTCTTATTTTATTACGTAATAGGATTGTTGAACTTGGGTTTATCTTCTCGTTTAGCCATCTTTCACAAATTTATGAATAAATTCCAATGTTGAATTTTAATTCCAATATAGTCCGATTATATATATTGGGGGCAATCAACTGAAACCCGTCGTTCCATGTATTATTGGTATAGTGTGTAGGAGGATATTGTTTGTTTAATAGTGTGTAATGGCTAATGTCCCTGTGTCTTGGGTGTAGGAATGTTGTTGATACGTGTTTCCGTTTTGCAGGTATAACGAGTAAAAGATGGCGTTCAAGATCCCCAATCCGTGAAAACAGGATCAGCGTGCCGTCATCCAGTTTCTGAGTGCTGAAGGTTGTCAACCAGCTGAAGTGTTCCGGCGTATGAAAGACGTGTATGGTGATGCATGCGTCTCCAAAACAAGAGTGGTGGACTGGGCTAGAATGTTTCGGAAGGGGCGTGAACAAACCACTGATTATCCACGTCCTGGTCAAGCCAATGTTGTTGCCACAGAAGACACGCGGGAAAAGGTGAATGCGGCTATAGCTGCGGATAGACGCATTAATATTCAATCCATAGCGAACGGGTTAAACATGAGTTATGGTACTATTCACAAAATTGTGAAAGATCTGGGATATTATAAAGTGTGCGCGCAGTGGATCCCCAGGGTGTTGACGGAGGACCAAAAGTTGGAGCGTATGGGTTGCGCCATTGAACATTTATCCCGTTACAATTTGGAAGGTAACGACTTCTTGCTGCGCACTGTTGCTGAGGATGAAACTTGGTGCCATCAATTTGAACCGAGTTCAAAGGATCCCAGTATGCAGTGGAAACACCCCTCATCGTCACGTCCCAGAACGTTCCAGACGCAACCGTCTGCGGGAAAAGTTATGGTGTCTGTGTTCTTTGATTGCCATGGACCATTATTGCTCAACTTCAAGGAACCAGGACAGTCCATCAACGCCACACGCTACTGTCAGACCTTGACACGGTTACGGAGAGCCATCAAAAACAAAAGGCCTGGTTTATTGACTGCTGGAGTCATTGTGTTGCATGGCAACACGCGTCCACACGTTGCAAACCAAGTGCAGGATTTGTTTCAACGATTCAAGTGGGAAATGTTGCGAAACCCGCCTTACAGCTCTGACCTTTCACCTTGTGACTTTCACATCTTTGACCTCTAAAGAAGGCATTGAAAGGTCAGAGATTTCAGTCTGACGCTGAGGTTCAGGACGCTGAGCGTGATTGGTTTCATAGTCAGCCGTCCAAATTTTACATACATATATATATATATATATATATAAACAAGCTGTGTGTGCTAAACGCAGATGAAAGTAAATGTGTCCTAGATATTTTTCCTTCATCCACTCTTACTTCACTCTTCTACATTTATATAACTCATACATTGTTGTAGTTTGCATTTCAACACTGACACACGTTAGAAAGATTACATTTCCGATGTAAACTCTACGTTGTTTGAGTATATAAAATAAATCCAGTTTGTCAAATAAACATACGAGCAAATAAACAACGATAATCAACATATAGGAGGACACTGAAGGAAATAAGGAAGAGGAATATGAAGGCTTTGAGTGCCTAGGAATTTCATTAGGGAATGTGCTCGTGATAATAGAAAAAGAAAGCACAAGAGAGGTGCATTTGGACTGGAGGTTTTTATTTCAACTTCTTAAGAGAGAGTAAATTCAGAAATTTAACATATATAAACTCACTCAACGTTCGCAAACATGGAGATGTAATAAGAATGAATAGTTAATCTTAAATATATGAGCAAACAAAAACCTCAGAAACAGAGGTGAAGAAAGGGGCATATGGTTAACGAAAATGCTAAAAGCGTATGGATTTTACAATGCTTCCTATTTGATTTTCATATCTTCTTAATTGTTAAGTTAAAATTTACAAATTTTAGCCATATATTTACAAACTCCTTCTAGGTAAATTAAAAGCTATTGACGTTCCAAAGACTCGTCTCGGGATAGAACACCAATCATGATAGTCACTGCTAATTTACACAATCAAGTGTAAACAACCATTTAAGGATTTTTAACCTTTTCATTCACCCTGATAATATTTTGTTCGTAAAGCTCCAGTTATGGACATTCGGAGGATCCTGCCTTCGCAAACACTATTTTTTATCGCTGCTTATTTACACAAACGAATATAATTACTTTCTTGTTTTAGGTGTTTTACCTATATTTTAAGTAGATTCCAAATTACTTCTGTTAAAATATCCTGTATAATCGGGATTTGAACGTGCTTCGTCTTTTTACTGTTAGATTCTCTATTGTATTATTCCATTGGACTCACACGTAAATAAAGTACGTTATGCTGGATCAACTGGTTAATTTCGTACTTCAAGAAGAGCTTCTGTTAAACCTCATATTTTATCGGAGCTGAATACATAGAAATGCTTTTTCATCTTGTTGAGGGACGTTTATACAGACTATAGAGAGTTACTGACATGAGATACTTTCCCCTAAACCAAAACGTAAGTATCAATGCTAATATTTTACTGTAGGTATTGATGTGCTTGTATTATTCATTGGGAACATGACAGTCTACATACTATTTTCAAGTGCAAAAAAACATAAACGCTTCTTATATCTTCTAAATATAAATAAGATATGAGATCTTAATATTAAACTTTGTTTTGTAATCTTACTTGGAGAAGATATTCGATGTTCTACCTTCTCTCTTTGCCTTCTTCCTTCCGTGTGTGATCCATTGTGTATAGCTGGCTACATTGTTACTAAGCAAAATGTGATTAGAAATACCACATTTAGTTTCGGCAGATATGACACCTGAAATTAAGTATATTCATTAGAGGCATTTTCCTCGTAACAGAATGATGACTAAAAATTACAATTTCTGTGTTCAAAGTAAGAATTTACTTTAAAATTCAAATATATTCATTGATCTCACTGTAGTGTTCAGGCTAATCTCTTTCGGACTTTTATATTAAGATATGAAATACATTTTGGGTAAGTATTGTAACAATTTTATATGATTACGATGAATCATGGTATTTCATCTTTTGTTTCGTATTGGACAGTTCATAAATCATTCCTTTGCATATCAAATTCTCTCTGAAAATGATAATATCAGAAACGATATAATAGTAACCATAATTGATTAATATGTGGAATTTAAATTAGGATACTCGAATGTGGATGATGTTTGTGCTTGTTTTGCTAATGACGTCAACTTTAAGTTTGATAATATATTTTAGTACCGAACTTAACAATAGTTATCATACGATTCATAGAAGAAACAAGGAAATAAAATGCAAAATACCTTCCAAAATTATAGTGAGAGATGTTTTGCTTAATCTTGTTTAGGAATTCAATTATGCCATTCTTCATTTGCATAGAAATCAATCAGTTACCTTCAATTGATGTTGAAATTAATAAAGCATTTGTAGCATTTCAATACAAATGTTATTTAATAGCCCAATGTGACAACTCATATTTTTTAGTACTGGCAATTATTTTATATATGGTGAAGGTAAGGTTACTGTTGTTACGTCTCAGAATAGCGATTTTAATGATATCACAGTTTAAATATAATTCGTTATCTTATGCACAGAGAACATTAATATTTGTTTACATGTTACTTAAATACTTTTGTTACTCCTGAGTAAACATGTGTGTGATTAATATTGCATGATATCTAAAAATACACTGAAATTGGACTTTGCCTTTCTGATAGATTTGAACACATTTTAACTGGAACTAAACTCTCGTCGAGGACAATCAATAACTTGGGGAGTTGCTACTAGAAGGCATACTAGATCTACTAATTTATTTCTACTTTCCGTTTCAGTTGCCCTATACGCGCATGTGATAAATCAAAACTTGTCTCAGATGTCAACGAATTTGCATTTTTTTTAATTCGAAGAACATACTGGTAAATAAATGTCACGATTATATTTCCAAGTCTTTTATTTGCCGTTTTTCTATGAAATAAGGAAGACAATTTTCGTAATGTCCCTTAGTGAAATTTGCGTGCCAATATAAATAATTCAATTAATTTAACCCTTGAATGCATGGCATGGATCAAATTGATCCGCGATGAATTGATACGTTTTCAAAGGAATACTTTTGTTTGCAGGAAGCTGTTCCTCACTGGGAGCTCGGATTTGTTACTAACAACTAAAGTACCCGAAGTGAGGACTCGAGTTGCTCATCAAGTGATACCTTAAATTGAAGCTAGTGACGAGTATAGTACACCTGTGAAATCCTAGCTGCAGAGCAAAAAAAAAAAGGTATGACGGGTCAAAGTTCAAAGAGAAAGCAAATTGTATTGAAACAAGTTACAACGAAAGGCAGAACAAAAGTCAGAAGGACATGTTTTTTAATTGAAATGCGATTCATGTGAAGGAAAGAGGCACGTACTAAGTACTACACATTGATACGATCAACATGTAAGTCGTCAATGAAGGCGTGTGATTAGCAGATACTTTGCTCACAATGAGCACACTTGACAAAAGAGATGTTCTCACATGAGGTCTTGTAACACTCGTCACGTATATTAGAATCAAAACAATAAGCCAATGGAGAAATCCAGGGCTCTGGCTCCTTATCCAAGTAGCCGCTTTTGTAAAACGCAAACCTGATCATGTTGCGAAATCATGAGGCGCTGAATTGGAAGAGAGTGAAGGACTGCATTCGTAAAATGTTATCCCGATGCCAGAGATAAATTTGCGAGGAACTGTGTCAGTAATGGACCTGATAAATTATTTATATGGACGGAAGAAGTAAACATCAAGTGGTTAGATGAAACCAGTGCAACCACCAGAAATTAAACGTTTGAACAGTGTTATATGATTAGGGCATAATTCATTTGATACGTTATCATCCTTATTTGCACTCCATGAATCCAGCAAAAGCAAGACTTTATCACGATCGGCAGGCAGGCTATTCCAGAATACAGAATAAAACTCTTTTAAATCACTTTTGTGGACATCACAAGCAGCTAAATTCGCTTTCTATTTGAACTTTGACCCGCCATAACCTTGTTATTATTGGATCTCTGCAGATAGGATTTCACAGGTGTACTATACTTCTCACTAGCTTCAATTTAAGGTATCACTTGATGAGCAACTCGAGTCCTCACTTCGGGTACTTTACTTGTAAGTTAGAAATATATTTTATTATTTTTGTTTTTGTTTTTTTCCTCATTCAAGTTTATAACTTGATGCTTCACGAATGTATAACATGGGTCAGTGTGATCCATCGGTTTTATGTAATTATTGGGGATTATTTTCTGTGTTATATTTAGTGTTTGTCAATTATAAATTGACCAGAATCTGGGAGTTTCGTAACTTAAATTTTATTATGTTTACGTGCTCCCATAGCTTTATAATTTGTGCCTTTCAATATCTTTGTTGGTGGTAGTCGTATAGAAACGGCGATACTGGCACATCTCCTCCTATAGTATCATATAATTTAACGACATTTTTAGGGATGAATTCACCTTTGGACCTCCCTGCCCTTCATATTTAGTAAACCTATTACTAGCGAATTAGACATGTGGTATTATACAAGTTACTAACTGTTAAAAGGTATTTTCACCCGAAGGGGTCCAAAGCTGTTTATAACTTTGTATTTTATCGTTTATTTGTTTTTAAAAAGTATTTTTTTAAATTAGACTATGTGATTGGATGTGCTTGTATGATTTCCTCTTCTTCACTCATCTTACTCACATATTAACGATACTCTGCGCTGGGAACTACTAGGCACTATCTAGATCCCGTTCAAATATTCAACTTCTCGACAGGCTCCCCAAGCTGGCTGTGGGATGATACCTTATATTCTAAGAGAGGATTCTTTCTATTTTCATTTATCACCGTAGTGAATATACTCCACACTCACAAGCACACTTACTTGTATGATGGCATGTCACGACCTTTTCATTTAGAGGCTTTACTTCTGTAACTCACTCATTAAAAAGAAAGCACACATACTCCCATACAGATACGTCACGTAATCTTAATTTCTATCACTATTTTTTTTAGCTGCTCCTCAAAAATCTCATTTATTCAAAAGTGATTTATATTTGTACATTAGTAATTTATTATCCGCTGAATATAAGGACAGTAAGTTTCATCTTCGTAAAACTGCAGCTCGGAATCACTTATGTTGAGGGAATTGAAACAGAAAAAACTTCTTTGTTTTCAAAACGTCAACACTTTTATTTTTAAATTTTCTCTTTGAGAAGTAGGTGTTCAAGATGATTTGAAATTGCTTACAATAGAGTTCTGTGAGAACACATATTACTGCTCCAATGAACTTGCGAGCCTTAGAGTTAGTTATTCAGACAGTATGTATTTATTTTTAAATTTTGTATGTTATTTAAAGTTTATTTTTACAGTATAGGCTTCTCAGTGTATTAATTTTTGCTGTATATTTAAGGCTACATTGTATTAGAAGGTTAAATGAAATCCCTAAGGTTTGAAGGCTGTGGGATGGGATAAAAGTCTTTAGATTCTTTCCTTTCTTCAATAAAAAATGCGTCCATTGAAACATGAAGGAAATGATATTAATTTAAAAAGTCTAGGTAATTTTTTTTGCTACTCAATACCCAATGTTTAGAAATTTTAGAAAAAGAAGATCTACACACACGCGGTGAAACGAAAAGTGCATATCCGATCTTTTTTAATCTTTCATTTCCTTTCTATTCCAGCATCGCAGGATTATATCTGAAACTACTATAGCATATTTAAAATTTTTTCAAGTACTATTGCTTAAGACACACTACGAGAGAAGTGAGAAACATTCTGATTTCTTTTTAACAAGAGTAGAGATGAATATATATATATATATATATATATATATATATATGTTTAGCTCTTTATAGAAAGTTAGTACTGACAAAATTTCACTTTGGTTTGGTGTTTGTTGTAAGATGTCTTCAGAAATTAGTAGATACTGAGTGCTTTCGTTGTGCGAAACAGAACAATAACCATGGTTATCTTAACTTTTGACAGCGATAACGATGGTGCTAAATATTGAAGACAGTATACAAGTTTTTATTATATGTAATTTATTCAACCACCCACAAAAATGAAAATATATATTGTGAGTATTGTAGTAAATCTACGATCTAAGATCTCCATGCCCCTGAAAGTAAACATGACTCTAACATCAATGTTTCATTAATGGTGAAGAAATATCATTTAATGTGCCATCGGGCACTCGAACATTCTTAAAAGGCGATGGACTACAGAAGAAATAGGACATGCGTTTTCATATTTAATAACAAATGAAGAAGAACGGGCAACCAAGAGTTTAAGTTACAATCTTGCACATACATTAAACATGTCATTGAATAAACTGAAACGTTTTTCAGCTTTCTCATATATTAAATTACCGAAACGTATCAATGAAGAACAGCAGTAATTAATATTTTAAATAAAGAAAAGAAACGTGTTTCTTGTGTAACACAGCCGCGTTATATCATGTTAATAGAGAATGTGAACCTGTATTGAATTATAACGATATGAAAGTAAAATTATACTCGAGCTTATTGCAAACTGTTCTTCTTTATTGGAAACTAATTTTAAATATTCTATTTACATGATTAAAACATATAATATGCAACTGTTTCTTTGACGTATTCTACCTCCTATAGCACACAGCAATACCAGCAATGAGAGTTATATAATTCCTGGTAGCAGTAACACACATTGCTAAATTTGAAAGTTAATATAATGAACTGCTAGCTAATATTAAAAAATAAGCATCAGCGAATACAGTTATAATGAAGACACCGAATTATTTTATTCAGTACATATAAGTGAATTTGTATTCGATACTAAGCAAATCGATCTCTTATGCTTAACAAATGAATCAATAATTCACTACTGTTTAATTAATACTTTTAGTAGGAGATGTTGGTCGCAATTTTAACACTGATGGAAAGTTATCAGAACATATCAAATATTGTATACGGAACGGAGCAACAAGAACGGTTATGCTGAGCTACGAGAAAGCTGTTAAATTTAGAATGTTATATGCACTGCTGCAAAATGATGTGATCATTATAGCGAACTGTGAATATTTGTTTCAAACCAATTAGTACATGCTCACTTACTCCCACCACATCATATACAGAAAAAAATCAACGCCGTAAATATGCAGTTTTGCCTATTTTATTTGTTGGCGTGGTTGCACGCCTTTAATATATAGAGAGGACAACGCTGCTAAAGAATATATTGATAGATTAGGAAATGAACTGGTAATTATTGCTAATAAATTATCTCACACACGATATCTTTGCCCAATGTGTCCTCAGGCCAATCAAATATTTAACGAAGCAAGAAGGTTTAGTGCTGTAGTATTGTACATTTGCAACGTACAAGCCTTACTTGATGTCCTAAATATAAAGCTTACGGAGCTACAATACACATTTGATCATCTCCAAACAACTCTAAAATACATTAGAAAATACATTTAAAAATAATTATTCTCAAGAAGAACTTCGAAAGATGTAAGAAGTTATTTCGAAACTGTAAAATGAATTCAAATTCGCAAGTAATGAAACAAATAAGCTTCGTGACGACCTATCCAAACTATCTATTTACAACGATGTATCTGAAATTAGTAGAAAACTTGGTGAGTTTGAAACAATAGCTAATAACATTTCAGAGCTCACAAATATTCACAATGAATTAAAAAACAATCTTCAAATTATTTTGAATAATAATGCCAGTATCTAGTTTACAGAAATCATTCAGAAAATTAAAATTAAAAAAAAGTTTTAATCTTCCTTTTGATTTAATTAATCTTCAACATGTTAAGAGCAGCGTTCAAGATGAAAAATCAAACTAATTTGCCAAATATTATCTTAAATCCTCGAAATGACCTTTGTATTACGAAGTGTGCTGATCAGGATCCTTAACGTGAATATCTCCTGAAATATGTAACTACAAAATGGGGCAACATGTTTAAATAATGGACACGAACCAATCTTAATGGCCTCTTTAAGAATTACCATTTTTAGTGTGATTATTTGAGTGTAAGTTAAGTCAAGTATTCAAAAACATTCATTTCTTCATGGTTACAATTTTGAGCATTCACGAAGTTTAACTCAGTGTACTTACCAGTTAAATAACGTTCATTCAAAGTTGGAATTTCTGTTATCAGTAAACCACTCACTGTTGCCTGAAATAATGAAAATTTAATTAGATTTAGATTTATATATCGATTCTAATATACCGTAACTTACGCTTACAGTGTCGCTATGTGATTCAAATTTGAATGCAAAATATATTTATTGGTTACAGGTTTATCAATAATGCTAATCAAACCTTTTATGTAAATAAAACTATGAAAAATGTTACTGCGACCAATCCTTCAAGCTGATGAAGAGAACAACCATTTGAGGACGGCTCGCAACCATTACGGATTATCTCTATGTGCTATAAGCGCTATAGATATCAACCGTGATTACGAAAGACTTTTAAGGTCCATGACTACTACTGCAATGCACACTAGAAATTGAAATCCCTTTGTTGGGTGTTACTTGTTTTCTGGATAACTATAGGAATAGAATTTTGTTGTCATTATTTGTGGGTCATCATACTAATTTTGATCTTTTTCGAAGATCATAGTGAATAAAAGGCGAATAGGATACTTATAACATATAATGGGAATTAGAATTAAATTAAAATTATAATAAAATAAGTTAAATGTAATATGAATATAGATCAGCAGAGTGGTATCGTGGTGCTGTAAGTAAAACCTGAAAAACTGTAACGGGATATGATTGGCGAAAATAAAGCACATTCTCTTGAGTGTAAAAATTGGATTTCAAAATAAAAGAATCACTGTACTCATGCGTTTGTATTATTACCCTTAAACCTTCGTCATAATCTAGGGAACACCTGGAAGTTTCTCGTATTTGTTGTTTTCCTTCCTAGAAGAATAAAAGCTTAATCAAAGGAGTAATGCAGATAGCTGTTTTGTGTGAGGTTGAACGTTTTACTGTTAAAGTTTACAGCATAAAAAACTTATTCCTAACTCTTAACATTGTAGCAAAAATAAGTGCTTACTTCAATAATTCATTGTCTTACCCTTCAATTAAAATTTCTTGATGCCTTCACTGCAACAGTAAAAAATGCACCTTCTCAGTCCACCATAAATTAGATTTGAAGTACGAGTGCAATGCAGTGAAGTTTTAACATAACTTGAAACATATACTAACAAACAAAAATACTGATGACCTCAGAGGCGAAATATTCCCATCAATGTTATGTCCGTTTTTACTTTAAGAGAGAAAGGAGGAAAGAGGAGACACGAAGGTGCGAACAAGAATGAGGCTTTTTTAAAATTACTGTACTTCATTGAAACTAACGATGACTGTCAATTCAGTATTGGAAGGCTTTTCGAGAAAATGGAGGAATATTTGGTAGGCAAAGAAGGATACACTGCCAAATATTTGCAGAAAAAGCTGTTAACTCATTATAGCGATAGAATTAACATTTCGAGCATAGTCTTCGGTGGAAAAGTAAACATAATTAATTACTTTCATTGACACAACAAGTAAAATTTTACAAAGTTCGTTGTACGCCGATCGGAAGAATCATCTGGAAAACGTACGTCGTTGATTAGTCGAGACTGCTGCTATGGTTATTCGTGAGGAGGTGAGAAAAATACCATACGATGCCACTAGTTACGCTTCGATTGACTCTTTATGTGTTAAAGCTGCATCTGATTTGGTACAATGGATGCTACGAACTTTTTCGACATTTTACCCCAGTCAAAGAGTACAGATCCCAAGTTGCATAATTTTTAGAAAATGTTCCTTCCCTTGGCACCATCTGGTTGACTTCTCTGGTTGACTTATATCTGGTTGACTTCTCTCTGCGATCCGACGTCTACTCCTCGCGTTCAATCGAATGGTTTTATGAGAAAATCCTACTTTTCTGCATCTGGGAGAAGAGCTAGCATTGACTCTGTGCCGTTTATAAATCTGTCCCAGCCAACTTGAATGAAATAAACTCGGCTTTATAATTTTGAGCGGACTAATGCAAGAAATCTGGTAAAACACGCGTTTTGTAACTTTTGTACATTAAATCATGTCGTCCTCTTAACAGCTTGGCAACCATTTTATCCGCCTAGGTGTATTTCACATGCTGATGATCTTCATGGGGTCGATTTACTACATCATGCAGTGTAGATGCAGTGTAGTGGCCTAGAGGACATATGAAGTTATGTGTATAGGCCATAGCGTAGGTGGCTCATGTAATGACGGGACATGTGTATTCTCGGGTCATTAGAGCACATTTTTACGTAAACGGCGCTTGGATCTCCCTTAATAAACATGATACCAAACTTTGATGACACTGCCAAAAACGATCTTCCAAGGTTTGCTGCAGATCGCCAGTCGGTTCAATCAGCGTGCAGGATATAATGAACTCCCCCGACACTATATAAGCTGGATAGTATACTTTTGAAATCTGGCAATAGCCTGCATTTCCAAAAAGTATCACAACTCTGGCTTAACATTTTCATATGCTCGGCATCTTCCGTCTGTTCGTAAGAGGTGAAAGGTCCGGAAACTGAGAGTGCGTGCAACATATGCTCCCATTCTTTCATGCCGCCGCCATTGGTAACACGCAAAATACGCTCACTTTTATCTCCAGAAGATGAGTGGGTTAGAAAATATCATGACAGAAAGAGAAGTTAGGAAAGTTCGTCAATAGTTCGTATTTCACGATTCGGAGATCGGAGAAGTTTTGGACTGGAACGTCTAACGATTTGGTTATCCAACAGGATTTGATGTGTCCGCCAAAATCTGCAGGCGAGCTTACCTTCGGAAGAGGATTCACTGAATCAACTCTCGCAAAATTCGTTCTTTCTTACCCCAAATATTAGAAAGCAGTAACTGTAATTTAAGAAATATGTGGTCTGTCCACGAGCGCTTCTTGAATATACATGTTGAATAGCGGGACTCTTGTATCTCCAGGAACAGCAAGGACTTATGCAAGAGTGTGGCTTCGTTTGAAGCGCATCCACCGTTTGAAGACAGAGATGACCTGGAGGAAGAGATGACCATCTTACGTCTCTCATCTCTGGCATAGTAGCTGACAGAACAATCAAGCTTAACAGATTAGGTAGCAAGCCAAGATACATATCTTTGGCCAAAATTTTGGCGCAATCAAAATCAAAAGAAGAAACAGGTTCCACCCTATTATTCACATGAACAGCAACGTCAATAGTAGAAACGAAGAGACATCTGTAGACCCATAATATCTTTTTATGAGAATATCTTGCGTTCACAAAATCCCCGACGATTATAAGGAATATCTATATTATGAGCTTGCTCCCAAGTCGTCAGCCTTGTTTGACGGACAGTACATACGAAAAACTTTGAATGCAGCTTTTGTGAATACATCGGAGACGTATATTTCATGCATATAAACTGTCGACACAGACACGGCCTGTTATTGGCGGAGCCTACCTTCTCCATATAGTCATCTGGTCTTGCACTTCAACGCACGACCAAATTCCCAGAGCTTATCTCTAATATGGTCTTGCACGCTACGGAAAGAAATTGGCAGTAGTCTTTGAAAGTTACAGTTCAACAACGAGTACCAAGGTAAATGAAGAAAAAGAAGATCACGAACTGTTGTTCATTTGCTTGATTTGAAGATGGTTTCTGCAATGAAGCAGGAAGAGTTTTTGGCAAACAATGGAAATAAATCACGTCTGAGCGTTTTAGTTATAGAGACAAAGGGACAGGGTGTATTAAAGGTTGCTCCAGCAGATGTAGATAGGAGGGTTGTATCTATAGCAATTGAAGCAGCATCACTAGGATATCCAGTTGCTTTTTGTAAGAACCGATTCTGACTTACTGGCGCGTCTCATAGCCCTGTCCAATTATGCTGTTGATTACATTATTTTTTTGAAAACTAATCCAACTGGCAACACGGTTTACCTAATCAAGGAATTACAATATAACATTTGGAGTGAGATAAATTTCGTTTCTCCGCACTCCGTTTCAGGATGGGACACCAAGTGAGCGTTGTCCAAAAAAGGGAAGAATACTGTTTGTAACGTCTTCCAAAAATCAGAGCGCCTCCTAATCGAAGTATAAATCTTCAACAATCCCTCAGCTTCGCTATCACAGATCAAGTCTGCAGAAAATAAAAATTTTACTGGCTGTACATGGCGGAGAAATGTTCCAATCTTTAGATGAGTTTCGATTTAATGCACTAAACAAAACCGATGCTCGTCGGAAAATTACGACCAATTTTGACCTTTTTGTTCTTTCTCCTACGTCTGATACGGTATCCTCTCATTCACAATGGGTGGACCACCAGGTTTAGCAGTGTCTAGGAAATCATTAGGACCCAACCGAATGGAACGAATATTTCTGCCAACATTGATGAGCGTGGCACTAGTTCCTGACAGACTCTTGCACATGTTGACCTGAAACTGCCGAATGAAGTGAGAAGAGGACTGCGACTGCGACCGTGCAGGACTTCTTTGTTCCAGCATCTGTAGCCAATTCTAGAGAAACTTAACAACATAAGTGTTCAAAACGTAACGAGTATTTTAACATTGCACAAAAATAGTGTCTCTTTACAACAATAGTAACAAAACCCTTAAAAAGAATAAAAGTGGAACCTATTTCTTTTTTCTTATTTTTAAAGGTAATTTTTACGTGAGGAATTGCTAGAATTTGTAGCGTGACGAACTGATTTTATCAAAATAACTGTTTAAGTTTTTGAAGATCATTTAATTAAAAATATTGCCAATATGTTTTAAAAGAACTTGAACTCTAAGGTGCGTTAGGTTTTTCACACGTCACCTTTGCTCAACCTTTGTCATGAATTTGTGTTAAAATCAGGAAAATATTTTTTCCAAGGACACGACACGCTCAAACAGTGTTCTCGGTAAATTCCGGCTGTCATCGCGATCATTTGGAGCCCAAACCTACTAAAATAGTTGACGTAGATGTGGCGCTAGCGCCATTTTTGTGATTGTGCTTCAGTGTTACCTTTGACCCCTCTAGCAGGTAAACAAGCGGACGAAGGGGGGATTTTTCTCAAAATTCTCATCTTACCATGTACTAACATCATGTCAAGAAATATATTTACAGCATTTAGTTCTACTCTTAAACCTAAAGTGTTGGTAAATGACAAAAGTAAGAGATGATTTTGTTCTGGATTTTATAGGTCATCAACTAAGTAACCTGTGAGATACCTGAAAATAAAGAGACTGAAGTTTTATACTGGTATCAAATTGTTATCGAAAAATAAATTGTCGAGCACTAGGAATCATAATATGAATCAGTCAGTTGGAGATAGAATGAGTTTGTATGACTTGCAGAAAATAAGTTACTCTCTAACTCAAAGGTAAGCTCCTTCTCTTGTGTTCTAATATCTGGGCATACGGTCTCCGATTTAGCGTGCGATCTATAATACAATGGTGCACACAAGGTGTTGAGCTGATTTAAATTGTAATTAGGAACACAGGTCTTTGAGCCACTTGACATAAACTGTGTTTTCAATAAACCTTACTCTGGTCACGACGAAAACGTTTACAAACACTAAGACACCGCTCAATGGATTCAACCACAATGGTAAAACAAAATTGTACTAGATTGTACGATTCCATATCGTACTAAATTGTATATGTAAATTTAAAATATCGTTATGATACTGACACTCAAACCAGATATATCTTGTGAAATTCTATTATTGAAAATTAAAACAATTATTGCAATATTTTAATTTTATGTTATGTTAAATAGGAAGGATAGGAATACATTTCTTAAGATACAAAATAAATTAACTCACGCCACATAGTTCCGAGAGTTCTTCAAATCTTAAACACAAAATACTGTCACTTATATTTTCTCTTGACAGTTCATTACGGCATGATTCCAAATCAATTGTTGGTAAGTTTTTTTCAAGAATCATGTCTGTAGTGCTCGTTACTACGTAAATCACGGACACAACACCGTCTACAGTGTCATTTATCCCTGAAATAATAATAATATATAAACATTTTTGTGAAATATAAGTAATATAATGTTCCTTATTATTGTAGATGCGGCACAACAATAAAATATGAAATGAAATGAAGTATTAAAATGAAAACGTGTTAAATGAAATACCATCAAAACTTACTTACAGGACTTTTCCTATACATTAAAAGAAAATAATCAATTGAAAGGAAGTTCATTTAATAACATATTTATGCTACATATGCCATTAGATGAAATGTATATGGTAGACCGTGTGAAAAATATGGTGGATAACAAGAAGTCATTGCATAAATTAGTGACATATAGCACTATGAAAACATTTCGTTTTGATGTTCATTTATTATCCTATAACATGCACATGTATCTCTGACCTTAACATTTATTATATGTTTTATTGATCAGTATCGTAGAAGGCAAATGCAAGTTGGAGACGATACACTTTAACAAACAGTTAAGCAGTAGTGACTATGCTTTGTGCAGTTGACATCAGTACGTTAACAGTCTAATGTTTAAAGGTTTTAATATTAGTATCATACCAGAGTTGAATTTTTCTAGTTTCTACAACAACTACACACGCAATTCTTACACATCACTTGCATGTAGTACCATATTGCTTTAGAGATCACATGCCACTTTTGCAGACGCTTAAGTAGATTTTGTTTAAAATTCTAAATTAAAACGTATATTGCAAATTGAAGACCATATTCACAGAAACGTAGCTGTATTATGGATGTTCGTCAATTTTTAGAATGTAACAGCTAATAGCATCGTCACAGTACCAAGTCTATAGTTAACTTAAAATGGTCTCAAAATGCAAAGTTAACAAGTTTAACCAATGCAGGGCACATAAGATATTGTTTATTTTTTGAGTTCGATAAAGGCAATAATGCGGCCGCAGCCTACTGAAACATTGGCCAAGCATATGGTGAAGAGGCAGTTAAGGAGCTCATGTCGTCAATAGTTTCGAAACTTCATCGACGGAGACACATGCTGATGACATCGACTACGGTCTGGACGTCCATCAGTGTTTTCCGAGGAGGATCTCTACGAAGCCTTTCGAAACAGCCCAAATCCAGCGGTAGAGGAATCAACAAAAAACAACCAGATAGACTGGAAAACAGATAAAATACATTTCGAATAGTCAGGTTTCACCACAAACGTCTGTAATTGGACTCCACATCAGTTTAGGGTAACTGAACGGGCGCAGCATGTCTCGACCTGTGTTTCCTTGCTTCCGCTGCACAAAAATGACCAGTTCATGAAACTCAATGCCATGGGTGGTATGAAGTTCGCCTTGTGCCAGAACGTAATGCATCGAAGGGCTATATGACGAGTTTTTGAACCGCTATCATCGACGTCGAAATCAGAACTTCATCCCAAGAAAGATACGTTCTGTGTGTGGTAGAACGAGAAAGGCATAATTCACTAGGAAATTCAGGTACTTACCCAAACCATTAATAATACTTTCAACAGCTGCACAGAATGTTAGAAACAATGCGATTTCATTGGCCAGGCTTTGGCAATTGCCACGGAGTCATCTTTCAGCATTATATCCCCAAGCCACATGATTTTGTTTTCACTCTTTAAAAAAAATATACACTTTTGTTGGGAGGCTTTTTCATACCCGACCTATTCTACTGATTTCCCTCCTAGATACTACCAACTGTTTCACGCTTTCCAGGACTTTTTCGCTCCGAAAATCTTTGATGATATGAAGGCTGTGAAAACTGTAACGCTACAGTTTCTGGACTCCAAACCGGAGAACTTTTATCGGCGTGGAATTAATATACTACCAGAAAGATTACGAGAACTCATCGATTGTGATTCCGATATACACAGGTTTAGGAAAGATCGATTTTGTATTGTTCGTATTTTGTGATATGGATACCAAACCGGGTATAACTTTTACACGTACCTAAGACACGATTGTTTTCTTGAAGAAATGCGGAATTCATTTTTATTTGAGCTCTGTCTAAAAGTGTGCAGCTTATGGGAAACCAATCATTATATTGGCCCTCGTATAGAAACATGTTATCAATCCCTGCTATTCAATTTAGTATGTATCTTGCTGCTGTTCTTTGTGCAAATCTATATTTGAGGCATTTTCACATTCACAGTCCACGTTTTACAGCCTTACAACACCACAGGCAGGACATTTTAAGCTTAAGAAATATTGTTAACTTGCTGCTTACAATAGGTTCTAGCTTTTCAAGACAGCTGCAAGCATTTTCATCTTTTATTTGTTTTTTCAGTCATCCTAGCGTTCAATGTTTCTAGTTGCACTAAATAAATATACTCTTCAACCATGCTATTCGTCTCTCCTTAAATCTTCATTTCATACCAGATCTTATATGTTACATTTGTATTCCTTAAATTTAGATTTCGCAAGGCAATCCTTTTGAGTTCAAAGTTGGTCTCAATGAGATTTTAAAATTCAAAATCAGTGAAACCTTTGACTTATTATCTCGGGTAGCCCCGTACACCTATTGAATACTTTCACTGTATTTGATCTGTTCATAAGATTAAGGGAGTAGAAAGAAACCCCTTACTACGTTAGTTCCACTTCACACCTAAGATGGATATATCAGTTCAAAATAAAGTAAATGTTTGTACCTGCGTTCGTTAGATTGAGAGGTTGAACTGTTTCAGAGTACGTAATGTTCGTCCTTAATCTGATAAGACCAACGTCATTTTCAGCTGATCCCTTTCTGTAGTTTTCGTATCGATAAATTTTCTTCACTTTTATTGGTTTCCTATTTACTGAATCCCAGAAAGTTGGTATTATTTCGATGTCTTTTTCCCTCATGCTTGAATGGATTAAAATATTAGCAAAGTTGAATGCACAAATACATTTATATTTAAATTTGACTAATATATAGTTGCGTAGTTAACGTA
The DNA here is from genome assembly GCA_022664845.1 of Lepisma saccharinum. Taxonomy (NCBI): domain Eukaryota; kingdom Metazoa; phylum Arthropoda; class Insecta; order Zygentoma; family Lepismatidae; genus Lepisma; species Lepisma saccharinum. The sequence goes on from JAGDQP010000032.1 coordinate 157,088, forward strand.
ATAAAAATAAAACTTTGACATAATAGTGTTACTGAAGTCTTGACAGTGCAAAATTGAAAGTTAAACTAAAATTATATATTAACGATTTCTTTTAAACCTTTTAGTATTTCTTATTATATAGAAAATATTCTTCAAGATAAATGAGGCGTATGAGCGAACAAAAGTCTATGTGCTAACTTTTAATATGGCGCATATCCTTTTGTTAGCGCATATGCATCAAATATCCATGCTCCAGTCTCTTGTTTATTTCTACACAGTCTTTTTTATTTGTAATGTCTTGACTACAAAGAAGCACAGCAAGGTAAAATTGATCACAGTGAACTGTAACTAATAGTTCTGCTCTGCTTGGTTGGTCAAGAAACCTCGGAAGTTTATTTGAGTACATTACAACCTAACTATCGTTTTTTTTTAGATTAAAGTACGTGCCAGTGCAAAAGTAGATACATTGATTAATATTCACTTAAAAGCGAAACAAATATAATTTCTGTAAATTGAATTTAAGGAACATTCACATGATGTATTGTATAATCTATATCGTATTTAAAGAAAATTGAGAGTTTTGCTACTATATCCCAGTGAATGGAGCTATGCCCTTCGTTTTGATCACAGTAAAGCTTGGTAATGTGGATTCTGCTGTATAGAGGATAGTTGAGAGAATTTATAGATTTTCATAGGATAATAATAGCTATTTCCTATTTTGCGGATTTCCAGTGTATAATTATTAAAAGTTTCAAACGAGATTTTTTTCCGAAGTACTCGGTTGAATTCCAATATAAGAGTTAGGGGGAAAGAATCAAAGCACCTTTCAAACGCACTGTCACTTGACCCAGGTTATCCTTTATAATACATAAAAGTTTGTCCCTAGAAACGTTTTATATTCCGAAACTGGAGGGTGGGCATTTTTCTTGGAATTTTTCGAAATCTGAGGAAAAACTTTGATTGAAATATGACATATTTTACACTGTTAAGGATAAGATACTGAATAAAGCTTATTTCGAAAGCTCCTTAGGAAACTATCTGTGCGAACTGCCGAAGGAATTATTCCACTGCTTGATTCCAAACACCGCAAAATATTTAGAATCTATTTTCATATTCGCAGGATGGCATTGATTTACGAGCGAGTATTCATACTGTTTTATTTATACCAGGTGTATGCATCAGTTTTTGCCAGGTTTTGTGGTAAAGAAAACACGTAATTTTCAAGGGACATTAAATTTGTTTTATTCAAAATAATGGCCATCGGCTTCTACACATTTCGCTCATCTTTCAGGTAATTGATGCATACCATGCCAGAAAAACTGCTTGTCTTTTGCGGTAAACCATTCGTAGAGCCATTTTCCAACGTCTTAAAAATTGCTGAAGTGCTGCTCTGCGAGCGCGTGCCCCATTGATGTGAAGAGGTGATAGTCAGATGACGCCAGGTCTGGGGAGTACGGCGGGTGCGGAAAGATGTCCCATCCAAGCGACTTCAAGGTGTCTTTCACTGGTTTTGCTGTGTGAGACGGCGCATTGTCGTGTAAAACAATCACTTTGAAATGTCTTCGGGCCCATTCCGGTCGTCTTTCGATCAATGCGTGATTTAAATTAATCATTTGTTGGCGATAGCGTTGTGCATTAACAGTTTCGCCGGGCTTCAAGAGTTCATAATACACAATACCGCTCTGGTCCCACCAGACACAAAGCATGGTCTTCTTCCCGAAGCGATTTGGCCTTGATGTTGAATCACCGGCTTCGCCAGGTGAAAGCCACGATTTTTTCTGCTTTGGGTTTTCAAAATAAATCCATTTTTCGTCACCCGTCACAATTCGATACAAAAAGGATTTTCTTTCGTGGCGTTGAAGCAGCATTTCACAACTAACTTTGCGATTTTCCATTTGACGTTCATTCAAATCGTGTGGGACACATTTTCCCAGTTTATTGATCTTCCCCATTGCTCGTAAACGTCTGCTGATTGTTTCTTGTGACACATTTAATGCTTTTGCCAATTGCTGTTGAGTTTGGGTTGGGTCATCCTCCAATAACACCTGCACTTGCTCGTTTTCGCACTTTTGTGTTCTACCAGAGTGCGCACTGTCTTTCACATTGCAATCACCACTTTTAAATCATCGAAACCATGTCTCACATGTTCTAATCGATGGAGCGTGTTCACCATATGTTTCTACCAGCACACGATGAATTTCAATAGCCTTTTTCTTTTGATTAAATAAGAAAAGCAATGCGTGCCGCAAATATTCTTTTTCAGGCACAAACTTCGACATGATCACTGAACGATAAAACAAAGACGCTAGTGTTTGGCGGACTCAACTTGTGTGTGTTTGTAGTTTAATGTCAGACGAACAAAATGACGTATGTGTCAAATGAATACGCTGCGTACTTTTCGCTGGCGCCATCTCTTAGTTAAACCGGAAACTACTTATGCATACACCTGGTACGTAGAAAATGTTCTTGTTCAAAATAAAATAATAGTTATTCACTGCTTGCACATTCATCATGTCCGTTATTCGCTATGATTAACTCGTCAGTGGTACACATGGATCCTCAGGATCCAGTGAAATTTTGTTTACTTGTTCACTCCCAAATGGTAGGTCTGACTAATTATTTTCATCTCCTCAGTAGTCTTTTGACTGACCGTGGTGAACGTCGTCCTGAAAAGGTTTTTCCGTAAATTGGTTCTAAGCTTGTGTATTACAGGGTAGTGGGTCCCCAGGATCCAAGTGTACCATTTATGTAGCTTTTTTTCTGGATTAGGGATTGTTGACTATTTGCTATAATTCCCTCTTATCCAGAGATTATGGCGGGAGGAAGTCATTTAACCAATGATAAAATTGTAGACATCCTAAATAGGGAAGAAGATTCTGAACATGACACTAATTATGTACCGGGTGAACATGACAGTGAAAACGAGGTATCATCTGAAAGTGAAGATGATAATAACAGTAACGATACTACTACAGTAGTGGCTCAGGGAGATAGGTGTAAACTTATTATGGCAGAAATAACTACAAATGGTCCAGCGTTCCTACTGTGAGAGGATAAACACCTGCTAACATTATTTTTCATCTAGCTGGAGTAAAAGGTTGATGCAAAGATTACGGGTTCTACAGATCCGGGTTTTTTTTGTGGGGAACTTCCTCGTTCATGATTCTGTGATTAACACTGTATTGAATTTCCCAATGTGCAAATTACATCTGCTGCAAACACCCGCTTTTGAAGTAGCTACTGAAATATCCAAACGAAAAAGATACGCATTGTGGCCCAGCAAAAGACAGGAAAACAAACAACTACTGCCACCGTTCCACATTACCAATTTGTAAAGAATGCATCCGCACATTATTCGTAAACTGTTCAGAAAAAAAAACATTTATTTTCTTCCAACTCATGAGAGCATCTGTATTGTACCTGAAAACTTTTGAACGATAATAATAATAAAATATTAAGGTCAAACTTTCCCATTTTTAGCCATGTCGGTCCCCAGGAACCAATTGTATCAGCCATGTAACTTTTTTTCAACTGTTAAACCCTCATATATTTTATTTCTTTCGCTGTATTTATAGACGGTATTCATATATCTTATGAAATGGAAGTTACCTTATGAAACAACTTGATGGAGCTATAACAAATGTTGTGTTAAATATGCTTCCAAGGCACAATGGCTTATTGGACCTTACTGTTTGCACGAGAACAAGAAATGGATATTTCTTTGCTTTTTCATATTTATCAGTTTGCCGCCGTCCTGGTCCATTTGAACGTTTGAAGTCATTTCCTATAAAAGAAAGTGAGATATTGTTAACGTTCATATACAATGGCATATACATGTCATTCAATATATATATATTGAAATTATTATAAAACTTCAAGTTGCTAATATAGTTCTGAATAATTCAATATTACGCAATAATTCAATGTGACGCAATATTTGGATTAACAAACTCATATTAATTGTTATAGTTTAAAGTATTCTTTTGCAAAAACAACAGTATTGAATTCTTATTTATTTCACGTGAGCGAAAAAAAAAGCACTTCCAAATTCCGTATTTTGCTACAATCAGCTACATTTCTGATATAATATGTTGGCACGATACCCATGTGAACAGACTATATATGAGAAATCAGCTGATTTGCCCACTCGTCGTGGCAGGATGTAAACTGTTGGCAACAGTCATCCGGGACGGTCAACAATACTCGCTTTCACTTCGGCTGGCTGCGCCCCAACTGAAATGTTTCGGGACTGCGCCTTTATAGTGCAGATCTGCTACCATCCGTCCCATAGGGGAGGTTCGCCCTATTTATTTTAACACACCCGTGATGGTAAACCTTCATTCCAAATTTCGTTTCTCTAGTTTTCGTGGTTTGGAAAATGCGATTTTGGTTGTCATCAATACCACTACCCCGTGGCGGGCTACGCCTCCAACTTGAGGAGTTCGGGAAGCTTTGTCCCCTTTATAATAACTAGTATATTCTTGTACTGCGTTCCCACAGTGAAGATCTACCTCCATATTCCCGGGTGTTGCCCTCCCACAAAATTAAATAATATTTAAAACCATAAAAATCTTGGCCCAACAAAAAGAATTACAAAAGAGTTTTGCCCCATTTATTTTAAGCTACTCATGTTGGTACAGCTCTATACAAAATTTCGTTTATCTAATTTCAGTGGTTTGGGAAATGCGTTTTTGGGGCGGCGATTTTCGGTTAAGCTTGTGGCTTTTTAAACGTTTTCCTTTATTATCGTATCCCACTTGTGATGGTACCGCTTCAAATCAAATGTAATTCCTCTGACTCGAACATTGTGAAAATTGTTTCTGGAGAGCCAATTTCAATCCAAGATGGCTACTTTTTTCAAAACGGTGTTACATTTTCTTAAACTACTCTGGACAATACACCTTTATACTAAAATTCGTATCTCTAGCTCAAACGGTAATATATATATATATATATATATATATATATATATATATATAGATAGATAGATAGATAGATAGATAGATAGACAGACAGACAGATAGTTAGATAGATAGATAGATAGACAGACAGACAGACAGATAGATAGATAGATAGATAGATAGATAGATAGATAGATAGATAGATAGATAGATAGATAGATAGATAGATAGATAGATAGATAGATAGATAGATAGATAGATTTAGTCAATATTATGGCATATGGAAGGATTTTTCTTGTTCTATATTTTTTTTTTTTTTGTAAGAGTGTCTATTGTCGTTTTCTTAAAAAAAGAAAGAACTTTATTTTAGTCGCTAATTTCTAAAATGAATTAAGTTAAGCTTTGGTCGATAATAAACGAGGAGTTTCCAATTGACCGTTTAATAAACAAACATATTGAAATAAAAATAAAAAATTTCCGTGCCACTTGTACTGTTCTATGCTAGTTGGAATACTCGGTCATTGGGGCAAGGGAAAACTCCGGAACATAGTTCTGTATTCCCCTCAGTACCAGAAGAGCATAATCTAACACAACGAGCTTCAAACATAGTATCTCCTGATGGAGTTCCTATCCATCTACATACACTGTGTTAACCCTTAAACCCTAACATACGTAAGTTTTACTTGTATGCTTCTGAAAAACTTCACTCCTTGTCTTCAACTTCTTTCCGACTAGGTTCCTTCTAGGTATGCTACTACCAGTTTCTGTAGATAACTTGACCACGGAAAGTGAATTGTCAGATTGTATATTGTTCTTGTGATTTCGCTTATTTCTTAAGTCACTTTGCTTATTTTACGTATGCTACTATTTAGAGATAAAATATATACGTAAATTTTACGCATGCTAGTATTAGCAGTTCGTCGGTAGTACGAAAATTTTACGTATGCTAGTAACTATAACCAGGGTTCTCTAATTTCCAGCTACATAATTTCAAGTAGAGATGGCAGTTCTATGTGAATATATATAGCAGAAATTTATAAAAACATTACGTGATTTTGAAGCTTTTTTTTCTACTGGGTTAATCACTTTAAAATTAGACTCTTCATTTGAGTACTGTGAATGATTAGTATTCTTAACATTTGTTTTCTGTATCAAACCACACAGAAAATTCACATACACTATTTTATATAAGTGACATAAAAAGTTGAGCAATTAGATTGTGCCTTTACCAATAAGTATGGATTCTGAACATCGTGCAAGGCAGAAGGAAACATTCATAAAAAATGTTCTAGAAGCATTAGATGATGACGAGAGTGAAGAAGAAGACAATAGTGGTATAGACATTGAGGATGAATTTGATGATGATAGTGTTAACGACCCGGACTGGCTGCTGGATGAGAAAGAAACTTCTGATTTGAAAGAAGAAGATCCTAGTGTTCCAGATGTGCGAGAAATTAAAAAAAAAGTTGAGAGACCAGTAAATCAGAAGCAAAACGAACGAAAACGAAATCAAAAACAAAACGAATCAAAAAGAACACGAAAGAGGACTGCAGACTCTAAAGAGGCATCGCATGAAGGGGTTGTTAAACGCAAGAGGACATCGGAATCTTACGATTTGCCAATTGATCACTTCATAGTCAAAATGGACGAGGATAACATTTACGGAAAGGAAGATTACTAGTAAAAGACTGAGAAACAGCCAGATGTTGCCAAACATAGAAGTAAAAATGTAGTTCACATCAGAACAGGACCAACAAAATGAAGAGAACCAGATCCTCTGGAATATTTTAGTTGTTTATGCTGAATAATATTGTCGTTCATACAAATGAGGAAATTGTTCAACAACGCCGAAATATTCTAAACATGCAGAATAAGTAAGGCTTGTCATACAATAACCGATATGTTGAATGCAAGTAACAGAATACTATACTCAAATTTACAGCATGTTATCAATGGAAAGGATATTGATAGAAGTATAACAGGCACGAGGAAATAATTTAATCAAATAGCCGTTATATCTATGCTCTAGATTTGCAAAACATTGTTGTTGATAAAAAGTAATTAACATAATTCTTAAGAAATATACAGTCCTAATCATCAGACTTCATTATAGTATAATTAGATTTATTTCGTACTTTTAGGTCCTCATAAGAAAATGTAAAGTTATCCCCTGTGCGATACGCACGAGCCGTGAACGGCGCATGGGGGATGTGAAGGTAGCGCTCCAAATTTTCTTAACCTACGGTACGAAGTGAGGTGGGGTCGTCAGTCCTTACCTTTCCAAGGTGCCCAGGAATACCAAGGACACTCCGGTATTAACTTTGATAGGAGGCTGAGTGCACCTCAGAGCGCCATGGGAACACTGTGAGAAAAGTCTCCAGTGTCCTGGCTGGGATTTGAACCCGGACCGCCCGGTTCGTAGTCAGACGCTCTACCGTTTGATCCACTGCGACTAATGCAATATATAATTCCAAAATTATAGAACTAAATACTGAAAGGATAGGTAAATATTCTTTATTGAATTACGACCAATTTTTGATCACAGAACAAGCTGCGGTCGATTTTAACAAATTGTGTTTTGATTTTTTTACTGTTGTACAAATCCTGGCGTGATATGTACTCACCTTGAGATAACATTCTTAAATAATTATCATGAAGAGGAATTCGAGAGTATATTCTAGAGCCCAGTCTCCTCCTCAAATTGAATCTATTATCTGTTGTGTCAAACTGGAAAATAAAATGTACTAATATAATATCGATTTAAACTTAAAATTCTTGTTAGTAAAGAATAGCTTTGTGGTTTGATCAGACTACGATGATAAACGTTTCATGTGTAAAATTTCTGTCAAATTGGAGGCAGTTAAAATATGTTTCTGCTTATAACAATTCATAACTTTTTTATTTCTAAACTTATAATAGGCTGTTGTGTCTGGTAATATTGTAACTTCTTCTGAGGCAATTTTCTTCTCTTCCTAATATTTAGTATGAGGTTATACAAATAAACATTCCTAAATGTTGTTAGAATACGTATGTTCTTTACGAAACCTTTTGATTACGTGAACTAGGTTTAAATAACTCTAACATTTCAAATTATACATCATTTAACATTAGCGAAAGTAACTCTACTCCCACATAGGGAGACCAGAGCACAAGTACTTTTATTTCTATTGGACACCTTTAACCTTGGTTTTATTGTTTTGTATTATATTTCTTTCTTTTTTTATATAAAAAAATAGAAGCTGCTTCATGTTTTGTTTCCAGAAGCGGAAGGTCTTGTCATGATATAAGCTCAGCTGGTCTTTTCGTGATATACTTGGAATGTTTTGAGGTGATGGGTTTTAGCGGACTAGAAGATAGGTTGCAACTCAAAATACTTTATGAGACATCAAATGAGTGCAATATTTGTGGTTCAATTTCTTTATCAGTCTCTGTAAGATGTCGATATTTGTACTTGGTCACCGCTTATACTATGCTTTAAAGGAACATTTCCTAGCAGTATGTTTAATGGACAAAATTTACGTTCAGAAACAATGCGTTCTTCAAAGAAAAATATTTTTGTGTACTCGAAACCACTGGTGGCATTACATAATATTGCATTCTCGTCTATTTTTTTATAGTAGATAATCATAGCAATTAGATCTATCTAACACTATCCTCCAGAAAATGTATCTAAATTGACACGTTTGTCATTTCCTATTTTTAGTTATTTTCCAGAGGTTAGCTTAAATCTGTTTCATTGCAATTGCAAAGAAACTAAATATCATGTGAAAATTTTCTGTCCGTTCCTTTTTTAGCATTCCACTGTCAACTGTTATCACAGCTGCACTGACGCGTTTTCTAAGCTCTTTCAATGGGTTTGACTGTAGTGGTATCTAAACATGGTACTTAAAAACCCCTCCCGAAGGAAAAAGTTAGAAGTCATGAGATCAGGAACAATGAGAACAGAGCATGTTATTCTCACTAACATGTTCAATCCAGTGATACGGGACACTTTTGTCGCAAGCTGGTGTTATTTGTAGTGTTTAATAAAATTATGAAACTTGGTGCCAAAATACCTCAAAGTTTTTGCAAGCAATTCCAGCCTATTGAACCTATTGTCCATTACTTTGTATACAATTTCACTAACTTCGAATTTATTTCTGTCATCCATTTTGGAAAAACTACTGTGGATGTCATTTCATCCACAACTATACAGACAGTCGTCTACGCTGTTGAAATATTGTCCACGAAGAGTAGTTTTCAAAAGGCAGGCAAGTAAAAGTCGGAAGGAGCCAAATTAGGATTATAGAGTGAATTGGAGCATAAAGGTCCACCCCATTTTGGCAGTCTCCATTAAGGAGTGATGTAACACAACATTATGAAATGAAATGCCAGGTATCTTCTTTCAGATTTCTTCCTTTAGCTTTCTCGATAATGTTTCCATTGCACTACGACCAAAACTAAATGCATTACACAACTCCTGGACATTCATATGACTATCGGCTCTAATGCGATTTCTTAATCGTTGTCTGTTCACATCTGCCATTGCACTTGTGAGTTTTCCACTCCCTTGGTTGTCGGACACTCAACTTCCCACCGCGTCTTCAAACATCTTCATCCAGCTTCAAAATTTACTGACGTTGACATATTTGACTTTGACATCTTCCTACACCACCAGGAGGCTTCTGTATATCTCTGCAGCGTGACATCCCTGTTTCTTCAGGAATTTAATCACTGCTCCTTGTTTTCTCTGTCATTAATTTTGTATACTTAGGAATTTGAAAGTAAAATATTCTGTATATTAGTTACATATCATACTACATTCCATCGTAATTTTATTAAATCAGTTTAAGATTGCAGAAGTTATGAAATACGAGACATTACTTTTAGGGTGGCCTTTGCAGTAGTATTTGAAATCAATATTTACTGCTTTGATCTACTAGCAGCACATGTGTGTATCAACCGTCCGGGTAAGCTATACTAATGTTGAAATAATCACTAGCAAATTGCCGATGATGTATCGGTATGTCATATCACACTGTTTGCTTGTACTCATACAGTGGTGCAGGGTTAGAAAGATCAATACTTAAAAATATAATAATTTCCAGAAATAATCTCAGGAAAATCATGTAATATGTTCTTTCATATAGCCGTGAAACTATCATATTTCAAAATTTTAGAATCTTCTAAGAAGAAGTTTCAGTGAGGTTTTTGACGTGACAGTAAAATTAGATTATCGGAGTAATAACTTTATAATTGAGTCATTGGGTCATTCCATGTGAAATCAACACAGTTAAATGGAAAATTTACCTCACCACCTCATATCTTTATGAAGTTTGGTGTGTTAGTAAAGTATGTTGAGAAACACCTTATAATGTATTATAGTCCTGTGTTACATATTTCTGGACTTAAAGCATCTCAAATTTTGAATTTTCCCGAAATACTGAGTAACATTGAATAATTAAAATGGTTTTAACTTTTGTCCTAATTAAGATAGAGATCTGATTATTGGGTCATTGTAAAGGTCTTCGATATAAATTTCATTTGAAATTCAACAATTTACCCTTCTTATGAAATTTGGAGTTTGACAATGACTTTTACCTTAAATTAGATAAATGCCGTTACCCCGATTTTTTAAGCTTTCGAAGAATAGTGGTCTTTTATTACTGAAGATTTGTGAAAAGGTTCATAATGGGACACCTATGGGAAGATCGACACTTTAAAAGAAAAATATATATAGCGTAATTGTGTAGGTTAAGAGAAAACTTAGAATAAGTTATTGTGGAAATTAGGGTAATACGTCTCAGGCCGTGGGGAGGGAAGAATCCAATATGGTTGCTGGAACTTGCGATTTCCAGTATAAAAGTGACTATATCTTTGGAATCTTTACATCTAGACTTATGGCTTTGATCTCTAATTGCAAGACCTAATAGTAAAATTGTTATAAAATGATAGTAGCCACTTGGGTAGTCCATCTTTGGATACAGAGAGGCAAAATCGAACATGGGTTTGGAAATAAGTAATTTCTAGTATATAGAATGCCACTCTCTCACGGGTTTGGTGAGAAATGCATTTATCTATAGTGTAACAGACAATATATTACGTTATCAAACGTATCCAGATATCCACCTGTAAATGAATGACGTTGGGTGCCCCCCATCTGGAATTCTCGGAGTCAGTACGGTTTTAATCCACCTTTAGCCTTGATGACAGCCTGCACTCTCGCAGACATACTTCCAATCGGGTGGTGGAAAGTTTCCTGGGGAGCGCAGAAATAAGAAGAGGTATAAAACGTTTGTCGGCGCGGTTTAGCACGAAGTCGGCGATCCAAAACATCCTAGAGATATTCTATTATATTCAAATGTACTATACGCAGGCAATTACATTAGTGATACATTCTTGTCGTCAAACCACTCCCCTACAATACGTGCAGTACGGACGGATGATCAGTCGTGTTCAAAGACACAATGACCGTTATTGAAGTTTTTTTTTATTGTAGTCAGCAGGAAAATACTTAAAATGTTTATGTAAGTATTTGTCATGACATTGCCACTTAAAGCGACAATATCTACCCCTGCAGAAAAAAAACATGATCACACTCTATACATACCGCCTATGAATTCCACAACTGGCATTATACCAGCTGGTAAATGTCGTTCACTAGGCATTACCCACATCCTACCATCAGATCGCCACATTATATACTATGATTTATGAACCAATTTCGACGCTTCTTATACCACGCGAGGCAGCATTTGCATGTGTGACGGGTGGCTTATGATCGATCATCTGCTTGTCCATGGATATCAAGTTTCCGTACCACGCGCCAAACAGTAACTGTGTTTGAAGTAGATACTGATACAGTTTCCAATTTCTGTGTGATGGTGGCGATGGATGATTGACGATTATGGTGTATCACCGACTTTAACACACGACGATCTTTCGAGGTTAACGTGGGAGATTGACCTGCACGCTGCTTAGGTGTTCACGTCCTTTCACGTTTCCACTTCACTATAATATCGCAAACTGTAGACCTAGAGATGTTCAAAAGGGTAAAAATCTCGCGCACAGACTTAGCACCTATTCATCAGACCACGTTGAAAGTACGTGAGTTCCTCAGACCGTCCCATCCTGTTGTCTTGCGCTATCAGCTGGCTACTGACAAGGTTGACGTGTGTTTCAAGACGTAGATGTCAGTACATTGTCGCCCTCTATGAAAAACAAAATTTTACTGAATGCCCGGACACTTTTGATCATATAGTGTAGATTCTTAGAAGTTAAATAGTAACGAATGTCTATAGTTTATTTATTTTTTTCGGGTTGGGTTTCAGTGTAATGTTATATAATGTGATTAACTGTCCAACTTATGACAGCATTGTTTCAGCAGAAAAAAATGTATACAAGTTAATAAAACGCGCATCAATTCACTTTCATTCCATGCATTAGTTTCTTCAAACAAAGACAATGAATAATTGCTGAAAGTATGTATAATTAATAGAAAATTTAAGTTATTTCAATATCAGTTTTCAAATACATTTGTATATAAACAATGTACTTGTTATCGATGTTTCTAAAAAAAATTCGAAACAAAGCAGTGATAGAACATTTGATTGTTTATCATTTTTTGGTTGTAACCTCTGTTCTTTATAATAATTTAATAACAATATACTTGTATGACATACCTGAAGAAATCCAGAACTGTGAATTATAAAACTTGCAAGCAACAACAGAGAAAATAAATGCATCATTTTAAACTAAGCACGTAGAATTTTAAATAACGTCTGAATTCAAGCAATTTCACACATGAAATTTGTTCTTATCTCAACGGGCCATTAACTGAATAAGAAAGGCTTATGAAAAATATTTCTGATCTCTATATGAAAGGCACAATTCTTTAACATGAAAGATTTACGTAGTGAACGTATGAAAAAAATAAAGTTGTAAATTTTATTTCGCGAGTTGTGAACGACGAAGTTTTTTTACATCATTCCGTTGGACACATTCACGGTTTATTTTTACACATTAGTGTAACAATCAATAAAGAAATATGTCGCCAACAGAAAACAGTATGTTTTGCTTGAGCACGCTTGTTGTAATACTAAAACGTATAAATTTGTAGTTTGTATTATTATATTTTTACTAACGAACTTTTTTGTTGGAATAATAGCAACACTGCACGCTGTTATAGTGGTGCAACGCATATGTATTGATATGAACTTGCACTTTAAGTGTTTTGATAAGAATATACGAAACAAGTTACGATTTGTATCGAAACAGCGTTTTCATGCATTATTATGGAAATAATAGTGCTCAAATTAGTGTTTCATTGCTAGGCGAGAGCTTCTTACGTCGACATTCTCCTCACATCGTAAGTGTGAGGCGAGGCGAGAGCGGGAACGACAGTCTCGCACCGTGTTTAAACTTTAGATATATTTGAATTTGTATATTAAATTGGCATACATTTTGTTGTGGGAAGATCTTTTTACTTCAAATGGATGGACTCTGTGGCATAAGTAGTTTATGCTACTGACTATTAAGGGCAAGCTACACACTTACTCACTATCAGTGTACTTGTTAATCTTTCTCTCTCACCTTAAGGACTTTCCTACTCCAGTCTCACGGTGGAATGTGATCTTCACACTAATGACTTTATCGTTAGACTGCGCAAAAATCGAAGCTAAAACTGGAGGCTATCTAACGTAATATTTCCTTAACTTTTTTTTAGAAAATATGACATCACACGAAATTTATCATTTTTATTTATTTAAAAAAAAAACTTAAAAAAATGTTCAAATTCTTCGTATCATATAAAGTTTACAATTATTTTTTCCATATGAACTTTGTTGAAAAGCAATAAGGAAATAAATAAGGAAATTAGCTTCAGTAAAAAGTCTACAATCTTCATCAAGTGATTTGGATGCTCAGACTATTGACAATATAGAACTGGCATTCACTGTCTACAGAGATTCTGCGGGGATTGTGAGTTTGGGGAGTATAAATCCAAACCTTGGAGGGTGTAAAAAGGATATTTGCACGGTTTCTATCAATTTTTGACCGTAAACTTTTAAGTTGGGGTGATCCAGAGATTTCGAGGGATGTCACCCTTTACAGGGGGTTCAAGCGGAGTCACTGTCTGCCTGAATGACGGTGCTGATTATCTTTAGAAAGGAGCTGCATTTTGGTTCCTTTCGATTCATCGGAAATGATGGATGCTAGGTCAGAAATGCAATCCATGTCCTGTTGTTTATACTGTATTCGAACTGTTCATGTTCATACTGCTAAATATTTATGAATGGAAATATAAATTGTAATAAAGTCGGGAAGATATTGGAAATTTTGAGACAGTCTGAAAAACAAGGAACAAAGGTTTTAGTTAACGTTTGAAGTTAGAATTACTTGATTACAGTGTTTATATATGTTTAAGTTTATTGGCGAGACCTGAATACATAAACGTTTGTTTACGAGTGACTAGTCCTTAGACTTTTTTTTAACCGGATATTCGTACAATTGGAACTTGTTTATAGTCATTAAAATTAGCCTTAGTAAAGGTAAAGTGAGGAAAATAGCATTTGGCCCTTAATTGTGTCGTTGATTTGTATTAAACAAGACAAACAAATATAATATTGGCTTACTGGTAAAGGGAGGATTTTTTTAATGTGGAAAATATCAGACAAGTAAATAAACAAAAGATGACAAAATAATTACTTTGCTCTATGGGCTATAGCATTTCTTAATATATTGAAATCGTCTAATAAAATTAATGACAACTAATATTTCCCTATTCTCTTCTTTTTCTTCCCTTTCTTATCTCCATAGCAGAACTTTAAACGATATTAACAAGTGTCCAAAATTTGGTTATTTTTAACGTAAACAAACCGAAGGTGAATATTTATCTCGGCATAGCACTGCATGCTGGTAGGAACCTAGCCAAATATTCCACATGTATTGGAATATTCCACATTCCAGAATGGAATTGTAACAATAGTTAACCTATGAGGAAAATTCTTCCACATTCTGGTGTGCCGACGCCAGTATTTGTGGCTGCAGCCGTGAAAGTAGTTGTTCAAAGGTGGGTGGAGGTGGGTCCCACAGAGTCGGATTTTGAGTAACTAAAAGACGTCGGCCCAACGTATGGATTTAAGGTGGCTGCCGACGTGGTGGTATATTGCAAGTTTGATATCGTTGGCTGACAGGCGATACTCAACTGGAAGGCATCATGACGGCATGCAGTTTGTGGCCCGACTACTAAAGCCCAACCATTTGCCAATGGAGAGACCTATACTAGGTTACCACGCTGCCATCTAGCAACAATGTTTTCAATTACTAAATGCGACAGGAAGTACAAAAATACGAAGTAGTCTTCATAACTCTGATAGTAATTTTCTTTTAGAGGGGTTCCCGGGGGCTATTACCTCCAGACTGAGTCAATCTCTTGCCCAATTAAAAACAACAAATATTGTGACAACAAAGATGCATTCATTGTTCTACTAGAAAAGTCTTGTTTAGCAAAGCGTACAACAAACCTTACAACGTTACAATTACAAAGTTTAGTCTATGTCAATCTCATTAAGTAATAATTTGCTGTGGTACTTATTAAAGATCTTTTTCAGAAACTGCAACATTTTCTGCAGATGTCTAGAGATTCTGGAGAAACAAATCTCAATTTGCGAGGTCATAAGTCGACGTAATGATTTCGAAAAAAAAATGAACTTATGCGACAAATATGCACTATACCTCTGCATCTCTCGCTTTGAGTATGTGTGATAGAGAGAGAGAGTCATACATATAGATATAGGAACATTTCATTAAATTAATGACAACATAATACACATGCTTTTTCTACTCATTTCTAAGCACTTCTACCTCTTTCACTAGCTTTTTGTGAGCAAGCTGTAAGCCTCTCTTCTACCCACCGTGGTGTGCAACTCCCACTATAGTTTTTTGTCCTCTGCCCTCTTCCACCCCCTCTAAAGTTTTAAAATACCCCAGAACGTTTTTCCTTAAAGAAATAAAGCTGCTCTATCACAAGACCCAATCAGCGATTCTAGTACCGAATTCAAGCCTATACGAATGCCTTACATCAGAAACAGTCTTCGTAACATAAAGGAATAGTGAAATGTGCCTCACTCAGAAGGTGCCTTCAATAGAGTAGTGGGAAGAGTGACGGGCAACAAACAAATTGGAACATTATTGTTGCCAGCTTAGCTGCAGCCTGTCCAAAAATTTACAAGCTAATTAGTATATCATTACGAAGTCATAAAAGAACTAAAATTCAACTAAATAAGCATACCTGTAGTCAATTATCATTGCTGGGAGAACTAACTTCCAGAATTTCGAGTTCCAAATTTCAACAATGTATGAACCGAAATCCATCGGAAAAACTTAACCGATGAAGTAATAATATTGAATGGGAACTCTTCTCGACAATGGGTAGTATCGTGTAATTGGGTCCCTGTTCGTGTGAATAAAACTATATAAATATATCAACTTAAAAAATAATAAACATGTTGTAGCCCCAAGTGTTCCTCACTGTTTGCCGACTGTGACGTCATGAATGAGTTACCTGCATTTGATGTACAGATATGGTAAATGAGGAATTAATATAGTTACTAATAAATTAAACGGGTGTACAGTGTTGTAATGTGTAGTGAGTGAATATATATTTATAAGTGGAAATTGGATGCGGTCCCAACCGCAAGAATTTGGAAAGTCCTCTATGGCTTGAACGTCTTTTGGATTAAGAAGGAAGATATGTTCGTAATGTATGGATGTAAATTAAGTTGCATATGTAATCAATATATGTGTGCAGAGTATACAATGAAATCAGACTGGGAAAGTTAGAATGAAATTGAAATCCGGTCGCCTGTTAGCGTAGACTAGTGTTGCCGAGCAATAAAACAGTGCCATACGGGAAATAAATAGGACGAATTTGCCAGTCTGGATGTTATTTTTTTCTTTATTTTTCACATAGTTTTTGTTTAAAAATTAATACATTGAAGTTGAATTTAAATACCCTAAAATCTACATAAATATAAAATCCCTAATTTCTGTTTGTCCATCAGGGAGCTTTCAAGGCACTTTCCGTTGTCCTAGTAGAATACTGAAATTTGGAATGAAGTTTGGTGTTCAAAATTTCGTGCCAAATCTAAAATTTGCAAATATCTCCTTATGTAGTCATCAAAATAATCCAAATAATATCAAATTCATAGTTAATAACAATGAGTTAAATAAATTGTTACCAATGAATAAAAAGCAATAATATAAATTAAATAAATAGTTTAGAATTTCAAACTGAAATGCGAATTGTTGCAAACCAAAAGTATTTAGATATAATATTTAAAACATACTAAAAGTAGTAGAAGTAGCAGTAGTTGTAAGACTATTATTATTATTATTATTATTATTATTATTATTATTATTATTATTA
>JAGDQP010000032.1:174473-217289 GCA_022664845.1 Lepisma saccharinum
TATTATTATTATTATTATTATTATTATTATGAGCAGCAGCAGCAGCAGTAGTAGTAGCTGTAGTAGTAGTAGTAATTGTTGTTGTAACAGTAGTTTTAACATTAGTAGTGGTAACAGTTTTGTTTTTGTAATAGTAGTAATAGAAGTTTTGCTTTTGTAGTAGTAGTAGCAGTAATAATTGTTGTAGTGAAAAAAAAACTTTTGTAAAGTTTATTTTGTATGACTCATTAGAGTAGCTTTTACTTTAGTAAATTTTAAAACTTTATTTTTATATGGGCCAGTCTATAGTAACTTTGTACTTCGGCCCGTCACGATTCGCTCTTTAGTTACTAAAATCCACACTCATGCCACTGCTGTGACTCGAACCCTCAACCTTCGAGCCGTTTACCTACCGCCGCAGATCGCACGACCACCCGGCCGGCACTTTTACTTCGACGCGCCACGATTAACTGAATGCAATGATTACTAAAAGCCACAGATTACCTTGCCTCAGACGGGATTTCAACCTGTGACCTTGAAGACGCTAGCCTGACGCCTCAGAAATATTTGCTGTATTACTAGCAGTATTTGTAGTTGTAGTAATTGTTATTTTATTAGCAGCAGAATTAGTAATAGTTTTTGTAGCGAACTGTTGTTTTTGTATATATAAACAACTGTAGCGTTGGTTTTGTATATATAAAGATTGAAAGTCTATGTGTTTTTTGAACGCTCCTTCACACTCCGTGCTGGATTCGAACAAAATTTGGCACATATGTTCCTAGTACCTAGAAGGATTTGGAAGTCGTTTGCCGACCGGGTAACCATACGGTCTAAGTCGTAGGCCAACGACTCGAAGGTCCCGTGTTCGAGTCCCGCCAGGAGCATGGGTACCTTTTAACTAGAACTTGACGGATAATCGTGACGGGCCGAAGTCACCAGTTATTAAACTGGACCATATAAACCAAAGCATTTTTCGGAAATCGTTCGAGATAGACTGCTAGAAACATGATATTTAGAATGAAAATTCTTAACTTGAAATGGCTATTTCAGTTTTTCATTTCAGCATCCCCGGGGGTGAGGAGAATAAAACGTCAAGGAGAGGAGTATAAGGACTGGAAAACGGTTAAACTTTGAAAATGTAAATTTGGCCAGCATGATTCTCAAGACTACGGACAATTAATAACCATAATTAAAGTCCCACCCATACAGGGGTTAATTGTTAGTGTTGCAAACATATTTTATCGACCCCACACCAACGGACGGAACAATCAGCTAATTTCTGTCAGTCTGTTCTTGCAGGTTCGTAAAATTCTTTCTGTGGAGGTTAGAAAGCTGAAATTTGGCATGAAGATTTCCATAAATGCTATTATATAAACTACGTAATTCAGAAAAAAAATCTACGTTTGCAGATATCCCTTTATAAATCAATAATAAGGCCCCGTATCCCCCATATCGAATATTCACGCACCAAGGAATCGGCAAAAAATCACGTTGGGCTAGAAAGTTTGAAGATTCGTGAGTTGGCTGGAATTACAAGAACAATTTAAAAATGTAATTATGTCTTAGCAAATACTCAGAATTCTAATAGCACCGAGTATTGAAACTGCATCTCCCTTGGACTAGTAAACTGAAATTCGGCGTGAAGATTCTTTGGCAATTTAGAATTACGGAGCAAAGGTTTAAATCATCCAAATACCCTGTTAAGTATTCGGTATCAACGGTCTATACTAGAGAGGGGCGAGAAGGTCTAGCACGATATTGCTTACGTCATAGGCCTCAGCCAACCCGGTGTAGTATGATGTAATTCCACATGTACACTAAAAAAAATCGCATTTCTTCATTTTTCAGTTTTTGACAAATAACGTTTATCTCCTTGAATTCTAGCTTTGGCTTAATTCTCATACATGTGATGTATGCTTAAACGAAAATTTCCTGAATTTTTGTCACAAAAATATTAATAAATAATGAAAATATAACGGGAAAACCGAAATATGAAGAAAAGTTTTTAAAAAAAAGTACAAAACTGAGAGATTTGGCAACATACGGAAATTAACGCGGACATTGAGAGGAAAGAAGAGATATTTATCTTGGCTCTATGAAACAGTGTCCCTTTAGTATTACCAGCAACTAAGATTACAGACAATGTTCTTTCGAATAAAACATCACAGAAACAAAAGTTACAGATACAACATATGCAGCGCACAATCATGTAGTATAAACTATTATATCCCCGAGAAAGCGAAAAGAAAGACACAAGATTAGTTTGATATTTCGAAGTGAAGACTATCATTCAATGCTGTGCTAATAAACGTTAATGAAAATACAATAGTTCAACGCCCTTTGTGGTGTAATGGTTAAACTTGGCGACCCTGAAACAAAAGGTTGTCAGATCGAGTCGCTTCTACGCCCGGAGTATTTTTTGTTCTGAATGCAAAACGGCATGATTAATTTCCGTGAATCATATCCTTAATATTATATCCTTCGTAAATTATACCCTATAAATTATTTATCCTTAGTATTAACTAACATTGGATAAGACGATTTTATTACGTTACGAGTGAGGGAACAATCGTCAGAAAGCGAACCTATTGTCTGCTAGTTTCAATGAAGCAAGAGAAATATGCGGTTAAATGTATTCTCTCTATGAATTTATTGAATTAAATTTTGTTTATGTCGCTTTGGGCCTCTATATTAGGATGACGGTGACGAGACGTCCTGCTTTTAACGACTGTCCTTTTTCGTCGTGAGGCCCATTGTCCAGGCAAATTGCTAACGGGACAGCAGATGCCTCTTTTATTGCTACAAAGAAGTCGCCAATCTGTTCACTTAACTTTTTTCTCAAATAACTCCCAACAATCGCTGGTAGGAGGCAGTAAATAAAGAGAACGTAGGCGTGGCATCATACTTTACGTTGCTTTAGTTGATTCTGAGTTGAAAGTTGTCAAGAAACGGACAGAGTGGAAGTAATGATTCACAGCACTTGCTGCTTAAGCCTGAAACGCATCCCCTCTATTACCATATTAATTCTCCTAAATTGCTTTAAATAATCCTTTTATTTCACTTCAAGTGTATTTTAAAGGACGGATTGCTTTGTTTTGGAAAAATATGTAAAACATAAATTATGAATGGAATACATTTAAATAAGCTTGAACTTTTGATTTTCTTGAAATAATAATTAATATTTGGGTCAGTATCATACTCAGTTCCTCGATAAAGACGTTACACATGATATATTTTCTTCACAACTGTTTAAAAATACTTTTGTTTTGATTAATATTTAATATTATTTTGTTGGTATTAATAAAAAATTCACCAACGAACATAACAAAATTTTACAAATGACCTTCTTTCGTAATTTCTCTTCATTTTCGGCAAATTATACAGTAGTTTGAATAGCTTGTGGAGCACTCAATTTAAAATTGTGGCAACATGACTCATACTATCTTGAATAACAGAAAAAGCTCAAACGATAAGACTCCGCTAGACTTGAGCAAGGAAACATTTGCGACAGTTGATTGACTCGCTGCCTCGCTAACACCACAAGCTATAATCCGTGACGTAATGTTTCGCGTTGACACCCACAGCAAAGGGCTCATAGTTGTCAGACCCTTCAACAGTCAATTCCTGTATCTAGGTAGATTGGTGTTACGATTGATGTTCGAATCCCTTGAAACCCACATACACCTTTTTTCGTTAAATATTTTTCTTTCTATGTTGTGTTATTATTAAATTAGTTCTCATATTTTAGTTTTGAATGAGCTTGTTCTATACTTTTACGTGTATTTCTCGTTTTATGTTTCTTTAATTTAGTAAATTACCAGGCATAAATGAATTTTGTGCACATGAGATTTCATTAAAATACTACATTATGCTTTACAAATTACTAACTGATTTGCCCTCCCGTTGGTGCGGGGTGAATAAAATATGTTCGATACAGTCATCGGAACTGTAACCTATATTCACTTCCCCGTGGCGGGCTGCCTCCTTAACTTTGGGAGTTTTGGGGGCTGCGCCTTCATTACCGTAAGCGAACTTTCCGGGGTATGCGCCCCCATGGTGCAGATCCGTTACGGCTGTTACTACTACCACAATTGAATTGAAATGATTTTTATGACCTTCAGTCATCTAAGGCTCAGGCAGACTACTACTACTACTAAGAAGCAATCCAAATGCCGACAAGACGGGAAATGGTCGGGGATTTTGGTCGGGCCGGTGTCGGGGATAAACATATATATATATATATATATATATATATATATTCGGTTCTAATCGCATGAATAAAGAAAAATGGAAAGGCTCAATTGTTTTATACACACAGACTAATTCTCCCGACCAATACTGTAGACAGCTTGGCTGATATTCGAAGATCCAAGAGGGCTAATCATTGTCTATGTATCTCTTTTCTCTTTGAGTATAATCTTCATTCATGTTTATTATTTTTAGGTTTCAGTAGCAGCCTTATATTAACGAATTTAAGGCGTCCGTTAGTCAGTTCCTTGACAACTTTCAACTCAAGAACTCCTAGAACTATGAAGGAGGTTGAGGTGTGGTTCGAATAGTCGTTGCAAGATGAGTTCAAAGCTACATAGATCATTTCGACCGGTTCGTCGACAACTTATAGCCCAACAAATATTAGAGCTACGAGGGTGGTTGAGGCATAGTTCGGAAGGTTTAAACGAAACATTTAGAACGGCAGATCATTCAAAGTTGACGATCGAAGCCTGGAGGTAGCGAGGTAGCACATGTGCACAGGCCTTTGACTAGACCTCACCTCACTTATTTATCATTTATCACTTGGTTTTGTGTGTTTCACAGCAAAGTATATAATCTTATGGTGGAGTATAGAAACATCCTATACAAAATGAATACAAATTCGCTCCCATTTAGTCTAGTCATCTTATTCCCTGATAATTTCTGAGGCATAAACTCTCTTTCCAATTTTTTTCTACGATACGTAGTTTTCGAGTAATTAAGAGAAACTATAGTCAATGTGACTCTCCTGTAAAATGTATAGGTTTAATATTTGATAAACCACATGCCAGGATCCCGGCAGTATGAGAGTAGATGAGGCTATAAATTACTGTCCTACAAGATTTCAGACGTGGGTCTCTGTTGATTTATAATTACATATGAAGCAATTTGTAGACTGAAAAAATATGTTGTCTTACCATCCGATACTGAAATAAGGTCTGCAAATTTGTAGGCCTTAAAGTCTCCCTGTCACATAGTGGGAGAAGTCTCGCTGTTAGACCATTAGCTGTTATACGCTTTACATTGTTACCAACCAACAATTTTTCACTTTAATTAACTGACACCAAACTATCCAGATGTTGAAAATTCAGATCGTAACCAAACTTTGTATATCGATAAAGTATCTAACAAAAAAAACTACATTTTTCTAAAACCTGCCCTTCAATAGGAAAGGTGTAAGTGATAATTAATGAAAGAGATCTGAAGTGCGAAAGGTAAAGAAGGATTACGATAAAAGTTCCTTCCAGCATCTCTGGTGGAACAAAATGTGGAACCTTAGCTTACGATAGGGGAGGTCCGAGGTTTAAGCCCTGGTCGCGTCGTACATTTAATTTTTAATTTTTGCAGCATCTGTGTAAATGTTATATATTACAATATGTTTTGACATGTAAAGTGAAACATATTGTTTTATAGTGTTTTTGTTTTTTCACTTGTATTTTTTTATACCGTTTATTTCAAATTTGCTACTTTTGCCTAGAACAAATGTGTTTACATAAAGAACAGAAACCGCATGAAAATAAAAATAAATAAACGCTTACATTACAATCACCGAGTCAATAATATTAATAATTCCCTGTGCCTAAATTAACCATTATTTTTTTTTATTTTCATACTGTTTCTGTTTTTTTATGTGAACACACAATTGCTCCAGGTAAATTAGCAAATTTTAAATAAATAATGCAAAAATAAAAATAAAAATAAAAATACAAAAAGCTATACAGAAATACCATCTATTTTACATGTCGAAAGCATATTGCAAAATATAACTTTTGCACAGATTCTACAAAAATTGTAAAAATGAAAATCACGTCGCGACAGGACACGAACCCTGGACCTTTCACACTGTAAGCTAATACTTAGATGAGGATTAAAATAGTATAAACGGCGGAGGTGGTCACCATAAGACACGTCAGCTGGCTTCTTACATAACACGTGCACTGTAAATACAACGGCGAAATCACCGATTGGAAGCTCCTGCGTGGTGTAGTGGTAAGACGTTGAATTGAGAAATAAAAAGTCGACATTCGAATCCCGGCGAGGCCAAGATTTTTCCTTCAAAATACATTTTATATGTTTATATTTATTATTAATAATGGTTTGAGAGGCTAGGGTGTACATAAATAAACCGGCGCTGAATGCACACGAGTTAAACTAGGTGTGGACAAGGGACACGGTGCGTCCGAAGGGAGCTGGGCCGCCTCAACAGCTTGTTGCGCAGCCCCTGGATAGCAGTAACCATACGCGAAAGTGCTGTTAACACTATATTCCACCTGTAAATTTTATATTTGGTTGAACCTACAATTCATTTTATCTTATATCCATTTGCTGTATACCCAATTCCCTTACTCCATCAGAGCTACTTGAACAAATATTTACAGTAATGCTTCTATGTATACTACTTTCTGTACGTCAGATTTCACTCATTAATTTTCATTTTCTCATTTTCTACTGAACGGGAGGTTATAGAAAATATATTGTAGGTCTTTTTAGATACTGTAACTTATCGATATACTAAGTTTGCTTACGATCTGAATTTTTAACATCTGGATGTTCGGGTGTGAGTACTCTAAGAACATTTTGCATATAGTAATATTGTTTAGAATTTACCAAGGAATAGCATGGTATTTTCAGTGGACGCGAATTTCCACTCAACTTGCACTGAGAATGAGGGTATGGATATTTCTGAGATACGTCCACAACACAAGTTCAATAGAAGTCCAATTTTCATAACTTTCGTGTTTGAAGGTTAAGGGGAATGTCACAAAAATGCTTTTCCGAGAAAACCCTGTTTTAATGTAGAAAACATCGTAAGACACAATGGTTTGCCAATCCTTTTGCCCCTTCTTTCATGGACAGTT
Source organism: Lepisma saccharinum (assembly GCA_022664845.1). Lineage (NCBI taxonomy): Eukaryota > Metazoa > Arthropoda > Insecta > Zygentoma > Lepismatidae > Lepisma > Lepisma saccharinum. The sequence continues at coordinate 181,562 of JAGDQP010000032.1, forward strand.
CTATGTTTCAGCACGAAGGGAATATTATGTTAATACTAGGATGATTCAACAACAGGAAAAGCTCAGAACGCCAGAAAGCCCGAAAACCCTTCATGTGTATTTACCGAAGGAAATTAATCTTGATATTGAGGAGGAAAGTCCAAAATTCAATATCAGGTAAACTAAAAGCGATGTATGATGAATTAGCATCTTATTTCCCTTCAAGCTCAGATCTCTATACTCTGAAACGTTATGCATACAATTCTGAATTCGAAAACGTTTTACACATTAAATATAAGATGATGGCTTGCATTCCGAAATCGAAGATTTCTGCAGCACCAAAACGCTTTTTTTTTTAGATTTTTCTTATTTCATAGTTCCGTATGGCGTTGAATTCGATTCAGGAATAGAAACAAGAATTGGTTTAAAAATCTAGAATAGTGCCTGATCGAAACGGCGGCAGCCCTACACGTGTTTATTTAATAAAAAATATTCACATGCATTACCGACTACGATTAAATAACGTTTGCTAGGCGTTGATATATTTCTGATATTCAGGTTGATTGGTGGTAAACGTTTTTGGTAAAATTTAATTTTTATATGGGATCAGTGAAGTAACTTCTATCCATCATGATTCGCCCACTAGCCATTAAAATCCACACCCATGCCCCTGCCGGAACTCGAACCCAGGACGTTCGAGTAATTGGCCTACCGCTGTAGACCGCACGGTTACCCGGCCGGCACAGATTTGTTGAATACAAGTTATTGTAAACGCAAAAGTAGCCATCATTATTATTTCAGAATCATTGTACCCTCCTACTCTTGATTTATTCTTAAGTTGTAAAAGCTCATATTTTACTCCAATACACTACTCACAAGCAAAACTCTTCAATTTTGTCGAAATCTTACGTTTAAAATTAGATTTCTTTACAAACTAAAGTGCACATCACGAATATGAAATAATTTCTGTGAAAAGAAATATTTCACGTCGAGAAAGTGAATATTTATCTTCTTACCAAAAGAAGAACTATACATTGAAGTGCTAAATGTATTTACACGTCCACCTAGTGAGACTGAGGTCCTCTTTTTTCCTTGATGACTATAGGGTTCGCCTCGGCATGGATTTGTCAGGTGTTCAAAAGAGCTACTGAAGTGATGTTAGCTATGTCTACCGAATGGCAAGTAAAAAGAGCTTCTGTTGAAGAGTAGTGCATTCTAAACACGAACAGACTATTGGACTCCACATATTCTCCGAGAAGTCCTAATGAATTAAAGTCCAGACATTTTACAAGTGCTCTTAAATTAATTATAATTACGCTCTCGTGTTGTACATCTGCAACCACAACTTTCTGTTTTTGTGGATCAGGCAGAAAAAGACTTTTTCGATGATTGCAGGAATGTTCCTATATTACTCGTAGTAATCTATATGAGCAATATATTTTATCTTTTGGAAATTCCCCTACCAACCATCTTATTAGGATAGTGCTGCAATCATACTTGTAATTAGTCTAATTATGTTTGAAACAATAACAACTCAAAATAGTGCTCACTATTTAGACATTTGGAAAAGTCAGTTGATATATCCCGTAATGCTTAAGATAAATGTCAGTGTTTGCAGTTATCTGCAGACAATCTTAGAGAAACACGGAGTAGTTTCTTTTATCTTATTGCAAGGTCTCGGTTTTCAGTTTCGCTGTGATTTGCGGATACGCGCAGAAATGTAAATATTCTTTCTCATCGTAACAACAAGTCTAATGCTGGTCAAGAATTTGCCGCCGACATGTTGATCGCTTTTCACAGAAATATAATATTACCTTCTTCTAATATTTTACAGTTAAGTTTTTCTTCATTTTTATTCCTATTTCACTACAAGTCATTCTGATTTTTAAAAGACCTCGTAAAAAATAAATATTTGGTGAAGCGGAATATGGAAATTACGAAAACATACTTATTATTACGTAAAATATAGTTTATTCCTTAATTATACGTTTTTCGTTCTGCCAGCACGAAGTTGTCAGAAGTTTGGCTAATTAACTAGTTATAAGAACAACAGGTTACTGAGAAAACTCATGGCTACTAAGCGTAATGCGCATGACTAAATTTAAATATCGATTAGGTTTACATATTAAAAGTGTAACTACTTTCCAGCACATGCATTCAGATGACCTATTGCTAAACCTTACATGAGAATAAATTTTTACAACATATTTACTGTTTTCGAATTTAATAGACAACAATTACACTTTTCTGATTATCTAATCGTAATATAAAAATACCACTCTATCAGCAATGAGAAGATACAACAAAGAAAACGATATTCGCGAACTACCGAAATAAAAAAAGGAATTCACGGATGGGTGGAGATTCGAACTGGGGACCCTTCATACCGTAAGTCCAAAGCCTACCCATTACTCCACGAAGTAGTCGTGTAACTTGATAAGCACCGTTGATTGAAAGTGTTCACTTCGAAAGTTAAGCAAGGTGTTATGTCTGTTTTCGCTCCATTTCGGGGAATATAATAGTTTCTGTCATATGATTATACAGCGCATGCATTATGTCTGTAACTTTGTTTGCATAATGTTTCATTTGAGTGAACATATCCCTATTTTCAGTTTCAGATAGTACTAAATGTATGGACTGTTTTGGCGAGCGAAAACAATTTCCCTTCTTTTCCTCTAAATTTCCCTCCGAATTTCCCTATGTTTCCAAATTTCTGACATTTTAACTTAGACATATTTCGATAATTTTTCAATATCTGTTTTTTTTTCTGGTTTCATTATTTATTAATGATTTTGTGACAACATTTCAGAAAATATTCATTTTTACCTACTTCACAAGTAAAACAATCAAGCAAACGCCAGAATCCAAGGAGAAACATATTATTTGTCAAAAACTGTCAAATAAAGACATGCGAAAAAAATTGAGCTTGAGTATACATGTGCAATTGTGTATGGCGTTAGCGGAAGAACAGAGTCGTTTGTTTCTAGGATAAGAAAGACAATCCTGTTTTCGTGGAAAATACTATGAAACTTTGTTGGGAGAATTGAATGACATTCATTATTCCGTTTGAATGACATTTATTATTGAGTTGAATGACATTCATTATTCATTATTCATTGAATGACAACTACATATTGTAATAATCATAGGGAACTCACAGTAATACGGTAAAACGAAAAATAGAAGTAAGTGTTATATAAAGGACCACGGAAGGAGTATGGAGCTTTTCCTCCAAATGTTTTATTATTATTTTGGCCAGAATTGAATAACCAAGAACATGGTTAAAGCCGCATTAAAATGGATCAACTGAAAAGTAATAATTTTAATACATTAACTTTTTTGCAGGTTGCATTAATAACAAGAAATTTAGTGATTTTCTGCACTCTGTTGAATATTTAAAAATAATGACCAAATTACTAACGGTTCAAATTTATTTCCTTTATATCGAACGTAGAATATACTTACTGTAATTTTGGATTTCTTTAATGCCCACTCAGCACGTAGGGCGTAGGTTGTATTAAACCACTGCCTTAAGTGTGTGTAAAATGCGAACCGCCAATAACCAGAAATGAAAAAAAAACTACCAGTAATTGGCGGAAGTGTTATTTTGATGTTGTGACGACGATATCCATTTCTAAATGATAGCTCAGAAAATGCCTGGCGCAGCTATGGTAAAAACTATGCATGTATAAAAATTGTTTTTACGCTAATCAATATTTGTGCCGGTGTTTGCTTGAGAGCGAAAAAAGCTCTTTATCAACATGCACAAATATTTAGCATAGAGTGAAATATTTTATTACAATGTGTTTTGATACTGCTAGATATTTTGTTCAGTTGTAACAATGAGAAAATTAGTAATTGAGACTTAGCACATTATTTTATACGAAAAGTTTATTTCAGCATTGTTTATTTTCTAAAGAATATCATGAATTACTTTGCTATTTTGTCTTCGTTGTAAGTTTGACATTTGTAAAGTTTACGCCTTGTATCAGATTAATTATGGTCCAAATAATAGAATAGTATGATATGTTGATTCTAGTTACCAGAATGTAATATGAGAGTTTGCATATTGAAAATATATGTGGTAAATACGATAATTCCTTGTTTTTTTGGTATAGGGTTAGTAGTATTGTTTACTATTTTAGGTACAACATTACACCCCAAGGAATGAAATCTTCCGGTGGTATACTAGTTTCATTACCATTAGCTTTGGTCTACACTATTTCAATACGAAACCCCTCTAACTTGTCTTGACGGAAAAAACAATAATGAAACCTTGCTGTTCTTTACATTTTAGGCACGAATTTCACGACCCACTCTACTTGAAGGGAAAAGATAATTTAAAAACTCCTTTCCCTTTTACCACCTTTTTCTGCTGTGAACTACAGACTTCCTACACTCACTGAGATCCACTTTGATGCGCACAGAATTTCGTATAGGCCCTGAGGAAAGAACTTTTAATCGAAGATGAAAAAGAAATGAGACTCCTCGGACAGAGAAGTCGCTGATACTGGATGTTGAATAGCAGAAATGAATAATTAAAAACGAATTAAGAAATGAATGGTTTTTAATTTACTTTAAGTAGTTGTCATTATTAAAAAATCATTATTAGTTGTCATTATGTACATTCTATTGTTAGTATTATTATTTAATGCAACTTTGGTTAGGGCTCCTGTTTCATTGAGGCAAGAATAATAACGTATTGTTCTAAATGAAAAGTGATTTTGACTGAGCTCGAAGTGACGGGCTTCCGAAAGCATGGGTGAAGTACAGAAAAAAATAATAAACATGAAGAGAATCGTTGAATATAAGCTGCTAGTGAGACAGAACTGAGCCAAATATACAGAAACTGAGACAAGAAGAAGCACGCATTGTACTAAATAAAATGTAATTTTAACTGGAAATGAAATTATGTGCTTCCAAAAGCACGGGTAAATTACAGACAGATAACAAACACAAACATAATCTTTGAATTTAAGTTGAACGTGAGATATACAGAAACTCATAGAAAAGAAGAACTTAGTGTACTGAATAAAATGTGATTTGACTAAACTTGAACTGACTGGCTTCCGAAAGCAGTGGTAAATTGTAGAAAACTATGCACTCTATAAGCATAGACCTGAATTGAAGTATCATTTTTTGTGAATATGTTTAAAGATGCTATTGGTAATATACGATTCATGGAGGAATATGATTTGAATGTAACGAGGGTGCTGTGGTGTAGTGGGAATGGGTATAGAGGGTCTATAAACTTAGATTTGCTTGTGTTTGTTATAAATATAAATGGCTTGAATTGTAGTTTTGTAGAATGAAAAGTTTGAGATGCTACTTTAAGAAAGGAATAATATTGTGGACAAAGCCCCCTCGCAGGATAAATTTCTGGCGCCAGAACCTCGTCCCGTCACATATTTGCAAGGCGGAACGTCGTATTGTGATGTAATTATGTGTTGGATTAACATCCCATGACGTAAGCCTGGTGGTGGAACGTCAGTATAGCATCTATTGATTTGTGAAGCTAGAAAACGCACTTATTATGGTTTGACATTTGAATCGAAGCACGAAATTCACGACCCACTCTATTTGAAGGGAAAAGATAATTTAAAAACTCCTTCCCCTTTTTGAGTTACTGCTAACACGCATCTGGACGTCTATTAGGCCGTTTATTGTATCTTATTGAAATTAATATGACATATACTAGTTCATAAATCTAGAAAATGCATCTATTTTGATTTGACATTTGAATCGATGCTGGTTTCCATTAAGTTACTGCTAACACATAGTTGGCCGTCTATTAGGTCGTTTTTGAATTTCGCAGGAATTGAATATGTAGTGTTTTTATGGTGACTTTGGACTGGCATTACGAGCAAGTAATTAAGAATTTGTTTGAAAATGACATGAAATCCTTGTATAGTTTTGCGTAAATTAGAACCCAATAATAGCGAATTATATATCCTCTCCATTCCCTACCTGAAATAACGCATCCAGAGACTCCAAAGAAGATAAGGTATTTTATTTTATGGGTAATGTCATTTTTATAATTTAAAAATGAAGAAACGAATAAGTGGTTTTATAGGACTCAGACAGACGTCACCACCAACTATTGAAACAGTTAACAGAAACAGTTTATAAAAAGAAAGTATATCTATTAGTATCGTCAAGATCTGTGTCATACAACGTGAATAAACGATTACACTGAAGAAATAATCATGGCCTCACAAAAGTACTATCGACATACCAAAAGTGTTACAGGACATGACGCCAATTTAGGAACAGGCCTATATTCCCAAAGACGATATATACTGTTGCTATTATGAACAAGAAACAGAACGTTTCTGGTATCACTTGGCGTAGGGTCGTCATCATATATTCCTTAATCAAATTGATTCTGAGAAGGTTAATCTCAGGACATTTTACGTACTCAGACAACACTTCGAACTGTCCGCACAATAGAGCCGCAGAAGAAACAGAAAGAAGACATCAAACAATGTACGCAATTGTGATGGAAACAACCTATCTACCTCTTGCGACTATCGGGCATCAAAGTTGGACCATGTTATCTCGGTAAGTGTCTTGCGAAGCCCTGAACTCTCTATGTATTCAAAATATATGAAGGGTACAGGTTAAAAGTACGTTAAGTCACATTTTGTAAATTTTTCTGGAGAGTGTTTTTAAAGTTTAAATTAATTAAGAATGTAATGTTCAATGGCCTATTATTATTGTATATATCCTCCTGTAAATCTAAAATTTTCTCTACACGCCTAACAATGAAAGAAGACATTTTGTGTTATAACAGCTGAAGTAGGCCCAATTAAGTTAATGCTTACAAAATGAAATATGGACTTAACATGTTTCTCCTCTGTAATAGCAATCTGAAAACATTGCCCATTTAAAGTGTCACGTTTTCTGCTTTACTTTTATGTATTGTTTTTCCTGTCATTGTATATTTTAGAAGAATGAGAAACGATAATGTTTGTTTTTATGGCATTGTAAATGTGTACTTAATATATACTTCTAAAATAATAACTTTACAGAATAACGTATTCAGTACAAAATACACAACAAATGGAAATGCATAACGTTTGCAATGTTCATGTAAAAATATGAATATACATTATTATTTTCACAAACATGCACATGTATTAAATTCAGAAAGAATCATTTTCACTGTTTTCAATGGTAAACGAGAGTTGAAAAGTACCCCTCAGCCCGGGGATTACTGCAGAAAGTCTTCAACACCTGTAGATCATGATACTTATCATTGGATATCTCCAGATCCCTATCGTAGATATTATCAGGAAACATAAATTTTATCTTGCTTTGTCGCTGTCCCTCCTGAATATGCCTGTTCCTTCGATTGGGTTCGTAAACAGGAATCTCCATCCACGGCCCAGAGTAATGATTTCCACATCTTGCAAATGGAGTTCGATCCTCACTGACCTCGACCACATTCACAGGTCGTAAAGTAAGAGGCAACTTCTTTCGATACAATGTATTGAGATGATTTGTCCAACACTTAATCATATTCTGTTGAACTTGTACAACTTCAAATCGGTATGGCTTATTTCCACAATTCCCAATGATATGGGCCCAATCATTTGGAAGTTGTGCTTCTGCTCTTTGATTGATTAAACCGGAATTCTTGTCACACTCGTTGTATGAATGGCCTCGGATGGGATGTGAACATGTGATGGGTTTCAGCTTTTTTTCTTCATGATCAATGTGGTGCAAAAAATAATCATTGTGTTATTTTTATTTTCACGTGGACAAGAGTCACAAAATAACCTTAGGTTAGTTACTTTTTTTTCAAGGAAATTGTACCATATATGAAATGATGGATAAGAGAACAAACTTTGTCTCACCTTTTCCGTGCCACTGTTTCGGGATATGTGTAAAACACACTTCTTCCCGTAGATAATATGTGCACATTGAAAAGGAAAACTGACAGTTGCCTTAGATAAAATACTTCACTTGTGGTAATGTTAGGTACTTAATAATTCTTTGCATACCCAAAGAAAATTGCCTCATGTCTTGATCTTTCCTGGTTGTGAGCTTTGTTGCTCTTTTCAGGTCATAACACTTTTCAGCTTTCATAGGGTGAATGTCCTTGTCTGCCATTATTGAATTTATTTTACAACTCAGTATGTTTTTAAAGCTTCATTTTTAGTTGAATTCAGCTCGTTCTCTAAGAAATGTTTCCTCACAGTAAAAGCGTCACATTACGAGAACGTATCTTTTCGTGGATAACCAAAGGTAATGTTGAAGTCCTATTTGAATAAATTTCTGTAAGTTTCATAATGAACGTCTACAGTAGGATTTTTCTCTTTAAACATATGATATAATGTCTTAAATTCAAACTTGGCGGCAGATATTTCTTCTTTGTGTCTTTCAAACTCTAATGGCTCTCTCTGCCTCTCAGACTACTTATGTGCTTATGTATCTTCTGCTTTACATCTTCAGATGGGCTGTGGGTACGATTTGTATGTTTTCATCTCTGGTCTTTCGGTGGGCCTCCAGACTTTTTCGATGACCGTTGGATAAATTCTATCTTCCCTCGACCGATTCCATGAAGTGATATGAAAGCCTTTCTGCAAACTGCAACCTCCATTGGCTTCTTATCTAACGAACACGGTAGGCACATGATGAATCACGGTAAACTGCATCACAGTCGTCTTTTCTTGGTCGACGTCTTTGTACAGGCAACACAGTTATAAGACCAGCCAGATAATTATTTATTGCGTCATGAGAGTTCATGTTGTACATACGCTTAATGAATTATTTCCTCGTAGCTTCACTTATAGTATGAAAACAATTCAGTCTGCCATATTTCCGTTTCTTCTGTGGAACTGGGAAGATGTGGTTGGTACCTCGTCGCTACCAAACAAATCCATTATGTCACCATATGTTATTTCGGCCTTATCCTGTTCACACAAATTTCTAGTTCAAACATATATTATAGTGCTTGCCATGACGTGCTCAGATTGTGCTTGCTTTGCAATCATTCAAGTGGCGTAGTTATTAAACCTGCTTTACACAATATTTAGTTCTACAGAAGCAAAATTGCGTGCAATCATTAATTTTCTGCTTTGCTTCGACTTGCTCTTCTCTCCTTTACCTCACGCGCATTGAATAGTATATAAGCGAACAAGACCATTTTGATTTCGTTTTCCTTGCTATCACGCATGTGTGGTGCTATCACAAATCGAGATGTTTACCACTGTCCGAAACTCTGTACGTAAAGTGAAATATGCCTTTTTGTTATTCATATAGTCAGCTTGACATTAAAGAAATTCCTCGTTTCATATGAGAACTCATTGACATTTATCACACACACGAGATCTTAAATATTAACATGCAGACAACTATTTTAACTTTTATGTAGAGACCAAGTAAACACACACAGCTGTATTAAATGTTATTTAATGCATAAACACTGGAGTAAAAAGACGTTAACATCACATGTAAATAAAAGAATACAAGGCAATATGCTTTGATAACTTTGTTCATATCTACTCAGGAAAGAAATAATAATAAACTATTTTCATCTTGCCCCTTTTTTGTTATTGTTTTTACTTAGCAAGCGCTTGCATCAATTTAGTTCATGGCAGCTATCTTATTCTAGTACTCACGTGTCACCACATCTAAATAGCCACTATGAATCCACTTTTTTGATTGATGCTTTTGAGGATAAGAAAGGGGGGGAGGGGGAATGGAATAATTCACACAAACGACACAGATTCTTTAAATAATATCCAGCGTTGGAAGTTCTTCGTCGGGGTTACTTCCCTTTCTTCTTCTCTTTTCCTTCAGGCGCGGCGGTTAATGGAAAACTCCGCTACTTCACCTTGCACCAAACGACTGGATCACTTGCAGTTGCGTATGATTTCAGAAAATTCGAATCCGTCAGTCAACTAAAACTATTATTCAAGTTAAATATATTTCATAAAAGTTAACGCAATAAAAATAACAAAGAAACTAAACAGTTTAGACTGAACGGTATCGGTGAGTCTTAGACAACACCCATTTACTTGACTTTTTTTTAGGTTAAGTATCCTTCCGCGTTCCGACCATTTTTTTTTTCAAGACAGTTACGAAAGTAATGTCAAACCAAATGTTATGACAGCAAAATATGCGTTTGAAATAGTTATGCGAAACAATGTTCTTCTTTCGTAACGCCAACAACAGAATGTACTGTCTATATAGTCAGCCGTTTGGATCACCGAGGTGCGGGCACTGTTACCTATCTCGATCATACGTACACACGCTAGGGTTGTTCGTCGGACTCGGACTGTCAGAAGTCCGGACATTTAAGAGTCCGAGTCAGATTAAATGTCCGGACAGTCCGAGTCCGATTTCGGACGGTCCGAGTCCGAATAGAAAGTGCGATTTCGAACAGTCCGAATTCGAATAGTCCGAGTCCGATTTTGGAGGAAGACAGGTTGAAAAGGAACCTCCAGTTTTTTTTCATCAGTGGGTCTTTGTTAAAAGCCGATACTGAAAAAAAGGTGTGGTTCCTCTTTTCTTCCACTCCCTCCTCCTTCCACTCTCCTTTTGTAGTGTAGTTGTAAGCGCATACTTCCTTCAGGGAAATGAAAATGTAGAAGGAAACTGGAAATTTACGTAACAGCATAAAATGACAAAAAATAGGGATTTAGGTACACATGCATAGATACCTCCTCCCTCTTTCTCAAGCGCAACAACAGTTATAGCTATCTGTCCTGAAAATGTATGGGTGCCTGATTTTTTTTAATCGTTTTACATAACGAAAGTTACTATTGACAAACCCTCCCTTTCCCTTATGTGTAAAAGAGAAACTTATATTGGTGAATAGCAGCTTCTTTTTCAAAGAAAAAACGACGGAACATTGCCTTTACTCAAAATGAGACATCACAATGAAATAGAAAGTGAATAACATTGTTTTAGAATAATGGATGAAGCGTGAAATAGCAGAAGCACTTGTGTCCCAAGATGCTTTCTGTGAGTGTTGACATTAATTCAACACATTTTTTTTCCTGCCCACATTTGATCATTTGCTCCAAGTTTTATTTTATTGCGTTGTTTTGCTGTGGCATTCTCTCATCCCTCCACGCAAGGCATGGCTACGGTAAAGGGAGAGAGAGAGATTGTTCACTTTCCATCCTCCACAAAGGAAGCATGGTAAATTGAAAGTTATAACTCGAACCTGGGGAATCTGTTTCCGTTTCTTGAGAAACCTTCCGACAATAAAAGCAGCCCAGTATGTTATTCATCTAGCATCTCACATAAGTTGTAGGGGTTTGTTGGACCATGACCCACCCCACACTTCTATTAGTCCTTGTTGAATCAATTGTTATCTTTTTTAGCAATCACTGCCAACGCGAAACAACCATTTTAACACAGGCGGCATAAGGGAGGGGGGGGAAATTTCCCCCCAGCTGGGTTTGAGAAACACAAAAACGTTTAAAAAAACTTCTCAGAAAAGACAAATCAAACCGACATAAAAACACACTGAAATGTAATGGAAAGTGTTTTTATTTTTTTCAATTTCGATATTCTGTAGGAGTTCGGAACACAATTTACAACTAAAACAACGCGCTAAGCAATGTGGGTTAATTAATTTTAATTGTCTGTTATAGTAATTGATTTGGCGCCGATCTCACAGAAAAACGAAAATGAGAGAAAGATTTTAATAAGAGTTTTTATTTTTACTTCTAGTGAGTTTTATGTCGGGTGTTTATCTTCGTCTTCTGTCAAGAAGTTTCTATTGATATACTCTTTTCCTTTCATGCTCAAGAATAATTGTGCAATTCATCTGCATGAAGTCACAATAGATTCGCTGAGAAATCATGTGCGATGCCTGTTCAACATTAACTCGACTTATCACGGTAATCAACAAGCGTCTGCCGACAGCATTTGAGGAACAGCCGAATGCACCCGAGAGATCACGAATACTTTGGGTGGAGAATTTACGCAACTTCTAGCAAAGGAGGAAACTAGCAGGGGGCCAGGAGCAGAGAGAAGTATACTTTAGACAAGAGCGTAATAATTGTACATAACATTTTCATATTGACAATATTTCTAAGTTGAACACATTTGTATGATAATTTTCTTAAAATTTTAGCTGTGTGTTGGAAATTTGTCTTTATAATTTACTCTCTTTTTTTTTCAATTATGTCGTTTTAGTGACAAGTTTTGTGTGATTGCCCACCAGAAGTTAGTTGAAAATGCGGTGGTGTTATTCTTTATTAAGCCTCCCCATAAAACCATTATTGCGATCCTTTCCCAGGACTTGTTAATTCCGAGTTTTCTTGCCAACCCCGATAGGCGAGCGTTAGGCCAGCGTTCCCGAGGTTCTAATTTCGAATCTCGATAGAGCCATAGATGTTTGTAGCAGTTTTCTTTAAGTTGTGTGCGGAAATCATCAAATTAGTATACAATGTTTATAAAACTACGTGTTCTAACTGTTTGAACTTGAATTTTATTTTTAGCCTTTAGGCATCTTTGGCTCAGGTATATTTGTGTACCGGATGCACCTGATCTTTAAAGAATTCTAATATTCTTTGTGTGTGCCAGTTCAACGTTTCAATACTTATTCAAAATCAATGTTTGGAGCAAAGTAAATAATGAGCTTATACTGATGTTTAAGAATAATTATCAGAGACAGAGAAATATAGGTTTTCTTTATACTTATAGATTTCTAAATTAGTTCTGTTATAAATGCTATTTTTATTGATTCTGTAATTCTTTCTTTAATATATTAATTATTCTGTATTGAGATTTTCGTTTAATACTGCTGAAACTCTACAAAAGGAGGAATAAAGGGAACTATAAGCTATCGAAATGTGGACGTGAAGACGAAATGTGAACGGGAATAATAATAAAAATAAAATAATAATAAAGCTTTTTATAGACATGATTTCTTAAACAATTCGTACTAAAAAGTAAAGAATAATTTTGTTTAGGCATGACGAAAAGAAAAGCATGGGGCGCGCTCTTATATATAGCTGCTTTATTAATTCTTCAATTGGTGCGCCTCACGTTTTTCTTTCTAGTCATGCATAAACAAAATTATTATTTAGTTTTTAGTGTGAATTGTTTAAGAAAATATGTATTTAAAAATCTTTTTACAGGCATTTCTGTAGTGTTCAGAATTTTTCGTGTTGTCCTCAAATCTTGCAATCTTAATTTAAATAATTTCCTGACGTAATACAATAATGACAATTCGAACAGCGACGTAAGTCGGGTGGCAATACAAATATTCCATTGCTACTTTGATATCTTTCTATATATTGATATATCTCGATATATTATTTTTTTAAATATGGACTTCTTTATCCTAAAATATACTAGCCTGCAAAGATGTGGAGTTTGACTGATTGCAGAACACTTTAGGATTCGGGTCACAAAGTATAAGCTTCAGGAAAAATATCAGAACCCCAAAATAACTCGAAAAAAAAAATAAAACACATTTAAAGACATATTTTCGGTAAACAATTCCTACGTAAAAGTAAAAAATAATTTTGTTTATCCATAACTAAAATGAAAATCATGGGGCGCGCAAAGTTGAAGAACTTATAAAGTGACTTTACGATAAAGAAAACCCAATGCTTTTCTTTTAGACATGCATAAACAAAATTATCTTTTACTCTTTAGAACGAATTGTTTAAGAAAAGTAATCAAAAACTAACATTTTAACTATTTAATAACATTCAAATAATGTTAGCTGCTCCGAAATAGCTAAAAAAAAAACAACTTTTTTTTTTAAGTAGCACGAAAAATTGAGGGAAACGTTTTCTCCTGCTTTTTCTACCGGCGTTCAATGTTTCAGTTTTTTTTGTATTTTTTTTTAAAAAAAGGACTAACACACGCACACATACATGAATGCACACTATTCTCTGCAAAGTGCAAAATTCATCTCAATAGAGCTGTCCCCCACACACCGCAAGCACTTGCTACAAGCTAACATCCGGAAAGTAGTAGCCATTCGCGCTCTCTCGGGCTCATTCGGCTGTTCCTCAAATGCTGTCGGCAGACGCTTGTCGGTAATCATTCTCAAAGGATGTCCACTGGCACACTATTATGCCGCGAAATTTCTTGTCTGTCCCGTGCCTCGCCGCGAGAACACAAATATTTTTTTATTAAAATGATAAAATAAAGGAAAAATAAAAAAGAAATTTAATATCTTTAAGAACGTTATTTATTAATACAAGAGGAACAGTAGATTGTAAATAACGAATTAGAATTCTTAAAATTATTCAGTCTGTTCTCTTGAGAATGTCTAGCTTCTGAAATTTTTAAAATAATTAATTTCTTTTACTTTTATTTTGGGTTTGTCTTGGTGTCTTGTTAATTTTCTACGCACTTGTTAGGTTTGATTGCGTGTAGTAACTGGAAGCAGCGTAAACCACAGCAGTGTGATTTTTCAGACTAATTTTGAGAATTATAGTATGAAAATTAGTAGGCCTCTTTCTAGGTTTTCTTTCCTCTGCATTTTTGAGTCGCCTGGCTCGGGATATGCCTAGTTTGGTTTGTAGAATTACTACAAGACAGGAAAACTTACGTCTTCTAAGTCCTATGTGGAGAAGTCTTGTTTATACTTTTATAATAGCAAATCTCTTCGTTTGGAATATTGTCACATTTTTGTGCTAATATAAAGTAGTCAATATAAGCAGTGTACTGCCTAAACGGTTTTTACTTTCGGGTCAATTTTAACTCTATATCGGTTTTTATATTTCTCCCTGGAGATTATATATATATATATATATATATATATATATATATATATATATATATACTGTAGCTCCTGAAAAACGCTTGATTTCATCTTAAATTTGGACGTCGTCTCAGTCGTTTCTTTTCTCTAGGAATCAATGGAGTATATTTGTCGTCCACCTTCCATCTGTTCGTCTATGTGACCGGACCGGCCCATCTCCACTTTATCTTCGCAGTCTTGATTACATCCTCTAGCTTTGTTTGTGCGCGAATCCATTCATTTGTCTTCCTATCCTTCCTTGTTATTTCTAACATGCATCTCTCCATTGCTCTTTGTGTGACTCTCAATCTTTGAGTCGTTTGCACTTTCAATGTCCAAGTTTCAAAGCAGTACATCATCACAGGTAAGACACATTGATTATAAACTTAAATCTTCAGACACATTGGTAGTTTGCTTTTGAGAATAAAGTGTAGTCTTGCAAGCGAACTCCGCGCTATTTTACATTTTATATTTATTTCATCAGTCAACTTGGCATTCAATGTTTTGAGCTGCCCTAGATAAATTTACTCATCAACTATGCGTATTGGATCTCCGCTAATCTTTATTTCCCTTTTTGCAGCATGTTGATTGTACTGTATATGACCTTTGTTTTACTTAAGTTCATTTTAAGGCCTATTTTCGAACTCTCCTTATTCAGTTCTTCCATTCTGGTTTGTAGTTCTTCCGCATTTGTAGCAAACAGGACTATATCATCAGCGAACTGTAGATGATGAAGATATTCAACATTAATTTTAATTTCAACTTCATCCCAGTTTAAATTTTGGAACACTCTCTCCAGGACCGCAGAAAACAGTTTCGGGGAAATTGAATCTCCTTGCCTTACCCCTTTTCCAACTTTAAATTTTTCACTTTCTTGATGTAGTCTAATGACAGATGTGGCAGTCGAATAAATGTTTCGCAGTAGCTTGGTCTTGATGTACGCATTTTCGATGCCTTGATGTTCAAGTGATTTAAGTACTGCTGACAAGGAAACCGAATCGAAAGCTTTTTCGAAATCTATGAATCCCAACCATAGTGGAAGTGCATATTAATTAGACATTTCCATAACTTAATTCAATGTTTGTATGTGGTCCATTATGCTAAATCATACTAATTAAATGCTAGTAGTAACTGCAGGATTGTGTGCAAACACTTGAGGGACATTATTCTGTCCAAAAAATGTCTGCGCACAATCCTGAGTTTACTATTAATATTTTATTAAAAGTAATTGCACTCATTACTGAAGGACGAAACGAACCTTTGTCTGTGAAACTTAATTTCTGTTTTCTTCTACTGAAATTTGAATATTTCACGTAAAACAAAAAAGGTGGGAAAACCCATTTGGATTGAACCTTAACGGCAATTATTTGCTTTTTCCCTATCATTAGTTGCTGTTTGGTTTTCCTCAGGCTCTTGTTCTCCACGATTGTATTTCTAACAAGATTTTCGTTATATCTTCGTACTTCCTCTCTTATTTTCTTCCTTGCGGTTTTATTTAGTTACACACACACACACACACACATATATATATATATATATGTGTATATATATGTAGTATACGGTGTATATATATATATATATACGGTATATATATATATATATATATATATATATATATATATATACCTTTTCTTGGACTTTTTCTTTAAAAAAGAAAGGATCTTCTTTTGCTTCCTGGAGGAAAGAAGTTGTTATATATATGAACTCCTGCGTAGCCTAGTCGGTAGCGCGCTCGACTTCAGTGAGAGCGGTCCCGGGTTCGATTCCCGGTGGGGGCTCAAAACTTTCGGTGTTGACCCAACATCGTGAGGACAACTGGGGAGCGGCTGTGAATAAAAGGCAGTGGCAATCACAGTGAGATCTTCGGCTTTCCTCACCCAACCAGTCTAGTCAGCGTGGGAGCAGTAGACCAATTCCTCTCTTCGGGGAGAGGCTTCATCCACTAGTGGATTGAATATGGCTGTGATTTATTATATTATTATTATAATATATATATATATATATATATATATTGGTTGGACTGGATGTATATATATTAGTGAGCAGTCTTTGTTCCATAGCTCAGGGCGCCCAAAGTCTATATGTTGCTGGAGACAGAATTCGCAAGTAGGCCAGATTAGAACGATTTCTTTATTTTAATTTGTAAGGGTATTTTAAGTTCTAATTTTTGTTTAGGTTTGAGAACATTTCAGTTCTGAAGGTGAGTCAATGTGGGGTGTTATGTGTTTTGGAAGTCGAATTTCATTTGTCTAACAAGTTCTGGTTTTCCTGAAAAGGTGTGGTGGCCTTAAGGGAAGGCCCTTGCTTTTTAAATTTTTGTTCATAACTTTTGTCTTCCCTCTCCCTGAGAAATGTTTTTTTTGTTTGTTTGTTTAGAGGAAGTCCACTGCTGTTGTCTTTGCTCTGGGTTTCCCAGTTTTGTGGGTTCAATGTAGATTTGTTTTATATTTCGATGTGTATATCCATTTTTTATTTAACTTGTGGGGTTACATCATTATAAAAGTTTTCCCGCCATAATGTTTACTTTTCCTGTGACATCACGCAGAATGTCGTGAGTTAGTTGGTTGAGTTCTTGGGGAGTTTTTGTTAACCAGAAGACGAAGCTGCTTTTCTTATTTGGATGAGACTTCATTTACTTAATATCTTACTTTTTCTATCCTGCCTCAGTATCAGTGGATGCAACATTTCTGCCTCTAGCTGGACTTGAATCCGGATTGTTTTGTGGTGTTCTCCTGAAGACACTGAGCTCAATATGATATGTCCATAGTATAGAAGGCTGCTTTAATCGGCTATTTATTCTTATCTTGCCATTGAAAATTTCTGTCACTGCCGATCACCACTGCCTCTAACGAATATTTTTTTTCTGTTCTAAAAGGACTGAAAAAATACTTTTGGTCGTCAATTTCCAATGATCGACTCGCCTCATTGATGATTTGGCTGTGGAGCGGAAAGAAATTGAGAAAATTTATATTGACGATCTTCTTAAGGATTGCTAAAATAAAACCAAGATACCTTAGTGCTTTTCATCTGCTGTAAATAACACTTTACAAAAAATTGACAATTAAAATATCCTTATTTTTATGTCAGATATAAGTGTTACTTGCTTTTAGTTGCATTATGTTCACCGTGTAGAGATGCCTGTGAATTACGTATAGGGATTCCGCCAGAATTTTCAGTTTTTGGGGTGTAAAGTAAAAATTGGGTGTGTATTGGTGGAGATTGGGTGTATATTGGTGGAGGTGCACATTTTCTGTCGATTTTTAACCGTAAATTTTAAGGGTTCGGGGTGCTCTCGAGATTTTGCGGGCTGTCACCCGCACAGGGGAGGGGGAGGTTGGCGGAATAACTGATGAGTATGAAGTAAAAACTACGCTTGGAAGTAGGTGTGTTGCATCAAGCGATATATCATAAGTTCAATGACGCGACTGTTTTTTTTGGGGGGGGGAGGTATAACAAAGAAATAAAATAAATGTTTTTCTCTCAACCAGCTTTCACACAGAGATTTCTTAAAATCAATAGATTACTCTTATTTACCAATAGTACGGACTAACTCACTAAATCAACACTGCTTTGTCACTTTTTTCAAGCGTGAAAACAATTTATTTATGAGATTTTATTTTCATAATTTGGAATATGCCTATGCATAATTTAACAATATCTATACGTATATAAAATTGAAAGTGACTATGTTTGCATGAGCATCACGGCAAAACGGTTTGATCGTTTATAACTATTTTTAGCACATGATCAGATATTAGATCCGTGTGGGAAGTTATCATATCAGTCGCCATCTTTTTTGGTTCAAAATGAGCGCTCAAAAACATTTTCCACACCGTTTGAGCTAGAGGTACACAACTTGGTATGGAGGTGTACCATCACGAGTAGGTCACGATAATAAAAGAAAATTCATTATCTTGATCTAAAATAGCCGCCCCAAAACGCATTTTTCAAACCACTGAAACTAGAGAAAAGAAATTTCCCCGGAGAGTCTCCCTCGGAATGAAGCCTCCCGGAGAGTCTGGTTACGATAAAGGGGGCGCAGCTCTAAAAGATCCCCAAGTTCGGGGCACAGCCCGCCAAGAGGGAGAGAGCATTCGCTACAGTCCCGATTACTGTTGCTAACTTTATTCACACCGCACCAACTAGCGGGCAAATGAGAAAACCTTCTCTATAGGGAGCATCCCCGCAGACAGGTTTTGGAGGAAGATTTGCACCATGCGGGCTGTTCCCTGGAGAGTCTGGTTACAATAAAGGGGGCTCATCCCCCCAAAACTATCGAAGTTAGGGGCGTAGTCCGCCACGGGGAAGTGAGTATTGGTGATAGTCCCGATAACTGTTGCCAACACATTTTTCCCCCCGCTTCATAGAGCGGGCAAATCAGCTAGTGACATTTAAGTGAGTAAGTTCAATCGCAGGTCCGAGTCCGATTTCGGACAGTCCGAGTCCGAACAAATAGTCCGAGTCCGATTTCGGACAGTCCGAGTCCGGATTCGGACCGTCCGAGTCGGAAATAAAAGTCCGATTTCGGACAGTACGACAAAATGGTCTGCGGATTCGGACTTTTTAGAAGTCCGAAAAAAAAAGTTCGAAGTCCGAATACCAAAAAGGCCGGATCTGACCAAGCCTAACACACGCCGGGAACGGATTTACTAGTTTACCGTTCGTACAGCTCCCTTTAGTTACACTGAAGGATTACTATAACCAACAGCTCGCCCAATCACAAATATGACTATTTCGAGTGCAAATAACATTCAAAATAACACTTCCTTTATGCTATGAGAATGTTTGTTCAATCAATGTCACTTGACGTTACGTATCAGTGTGCCAGACATAAAATCTGAAGGTATCGGGAATCGCACAGCCTTAGGATAACACAAATTCATTGCAGACGTCCGAACGATAACATTTCACTCATAAATTTCGCTCGTAATTTTGAACTAAAATTACAATATTTAGCAACACAGGTAAACAGTACATCCACGCTGCTTAGGAAATGGTTCACGTCTTGTCCAAGGACACCAGTTACTTCAACGGTACAAATATTTTGTCCCTCAAATACATAGTTCATCAGAATTAGGTGCAGGTTACAGACGGAGAAATCTAAAAAAAACTCTTTCTGATAGTCAATTATTTGTTGCTTCTAATCTCTGTCAAATTATAGCTTATTTTACTTTTTCAGACCACGAGTTACTCCAATGGTGTAAATATTTCATCCCACTCATAAGTAGCTAGTGAAATTTAAGTGCAGCTTACAGAGTTTGAAATTTAATAAAATTGTCAGTTTTAAAAACTTAATATCTTTTGCTCCTACTATTTGTTATATTATTCCTTATGCTGATCTTTTAGAACACGAGTGACTTCAATTGTGTAATTTTTTCTCCCTCTCATATGTAGTTCGTGAAATTTTGGGACAGGTTAGACACGGAGAAACTGTCATTTCTAGAGTCATACATTTGTTGCTTATATTCTTTGTCAAATTATAGTTTATTCCACTCTTTTAGACCACTAATGATTCTAATGCTGTAAATATTTCCTTTCTCTCATATGTAGGTTTTTATATTTATGCGCAGGTTACAGACGGGGAAATATGATAAATTAAAAGGAAAACTGTCATTATTAGAGTAAATTATTGATTGCTTCTTTTCTTTGCCAAATAATAATTTATTCCACTCTTTTAGACAAGGAGTGACCCCAAAGGTGTAAATATTATATCTCTCTCATATGTAGTTTATGAGATTATGTCCGTCAAGTTGGCCCCACGCACTAAAAAATATAGAACCACACATACTAGATCGTTAGTGCATCGTTATGGATACATACTTATCGATGCATAACGTATATACCCGAATGAATGGAGCAGCAGTGGACATAGATATGTTATCAAGTAAGTTTACGTATAGGGAGAAAAATATAATGATGAGACTAACAGATCCCTTCCAAATGGTTTAACCCCAGTGATATATCTACAACAAAAGCAAATAAGTTTAGAGAGAATGGACGTCAGAATTAGGTTTAAAGTAACATACGGAGGCGTCATTTGTATTTTTAGATTGTAAAGTAGCACAAGATCTGAGTCCCAAACACGAACGAGGATGATAGGAACACAGTTCTATAGTTTAAGAATAGAATCCAAAGCAGTTGTGACTTTGCCATTAGCTAACTGCAAATGGAAAGTAGACATTTTAATACTACAAATTCACTTGAAAAAGACGATTTGCTTTAATGAAACATGTTACGTTTTGAAAAAAAATGAAGTGCAGTTGAAGGATATTGTTGATGATTAGAGACAGATCTTGGTCACTAGAGGTAATCTTTTATTTTGTACTTTAGCAGACTGTTTGATATTTTTGGAACACGTTGAGTAAGAATATGGAATTAAAATACTTGTGCATTGCGTTTTGAAAAAATGTACAAAATAATATGGAAGACTGTATTTGTAACAAGGCTACAACAGCGTTGTAGTGTATATTTTAGTCACCTATGGCGCAACGAACTGAATAGTACTCCTATAATAGTAACTGAAGTACAGAGTATTTTAAATATTGATTACTAAAAATGTAGGAACATTATATGTTATAGATATGATACAAGACTGTGAATGTCTTCCACAGAACCACAAGCGGCAAAATCTTTGCTTGTAATATACTTTAGTCATAATCAGGAATAACGTCAATTGTTCCCAAGTATTTTGATTAAGTGAATAAATGTTGTATTTGTCAAGTTGTATGTATTATTGTACTTGAAGGAACTCATTGAAATACAAGTAATTATGTCAATTCACTACATGAAGTGAATCTTGATGCAACTCTTGCGGTATTTGATTTTACGAGACACGTGGCATGAGACAGATAGGGACAAGCTGTATTATTTACTGTGATTGGTCAATAAAGTACATAAAGACGTTGAACGAGGATTCTTGGAAATAGTTTTCCAATGGCGGTCCTGTGTGAATGTTCGGCTTTTGAAGTCAAGCCTGCTTGCAAAATGTATAGTATTCAAAAATGGACAGCATATGTTCCGCTAATATGTATTGCTTGCCTTGACCATATGCACATTGACTCTGGAACTAAACGAATGCATTCACATGTCGGTGGAAGCCTTGGAAGAGGACGTAGTGGACACCTTAGCATTAGGCATATATGGAATGAAATCTACGATAAATTTATAGACACACACCCAGACAACGAAAATATACTTCAGAATCTTTTGAAAACAGATAAAGAAATGATTACAAGTACAGAATACGTAGACAAACTGTATGTCATTCTTTGGACAAAAGATTTCTTACCCGGGTCATTTGGATGTTGTTTGTGACGAATGGAAATAAAAATAGCATCAGTTTGATTGAACAAGAAATTATTCATTGTGCATAATCAAGATTATATACAAAGCAGAACATTCCTTCGGATACACGAAAATATTATTATTACACATAGGGGATTGATCAATATATATTTTGTGAGTACTAAACACAACTGATACAAGAAAGTGACCTCATACAAAATATTGTAATTACAGACAACTGAAACAAATTATTCAAAAAGTCAATTCATATGAAATAATGAAACATTTTTATTTTTGCAAGATAAATTTCAATCGTACAAAATATTTGTTTGGTACACTTCAACAAAAATAAAAGTGAAGTCATATAAGATATTGTAGTCTGCTGATACATAAAAGTCAACTCGTATAAACATTTTTCGTTGTTGTCTAACTTTTAGGGTACAAGTCATTGTTTTTAGATAACATAATTATAAGAACTTTGTTGTATATTTTTTGGTGGACAACAATGAAGTAGTACAAACAAATTTTATTTGTTTGGTACATTGCAACAAAAACCAAAGTGAAGTCATATAATATATTTCAGTCTGCTGATACATAAAAGTCAGTTGGTTTACAATATTTTTTGTATAATGTGCTTGTGTAACTTTTAGGCTAAAAGTTTTAATGGAACTGTTGAACTTTCTTATTAATGTTTTTGTGGAAAACAATAAAGGAGTACAAAAGAATTTTATTCGCGGTACAACACAAAAGTTTTACTTGTGCAAAAACAGTGAAGACAACTATAACAAGTCATAGAAAATATTTTTTGTTGTCACAATAAATTCGTTTTGTGATGTACATTGTTCAATGTTAGGACTTGCGGGAATCATATCTACTAAGAAAGTATTAAACCGTTCAAACTTGATAGAGGACGTGCACAAAAAAGTGTTGATCGAGTTTTGTTTTGTTGATTTTAGACATGGGTGATAATAAAACCAACTAAAAGAAAGAATATTTTGATTTACATTTCTTTGTAGACAATATCATCATCTAACTTACATTATACTTGTCATTGTAACATAGTATTATACAACATACTGGTTTAAATTTAGAACAGATTCCATGTTTATCATCAACGAAAACCATAAGGTAACGTACGTAGTCTACAGTGCTAGAAGTATTTAATCGAAGACGCTTCGTCTGCTGCACAACAGCATGTCGTTTAGTTTGCGGTTTACATACGATACGAAAATCAGGTTTTCGTAAAATATGATTTGGAGTAAATATTACTTAAATGTCACATTTTTCTTTAACCAAATTATACATATGCTCAAAGTTTATTCGTTTAAGTGCTCGTTGAGAAAGAGTAATTCCACGAATTTTAATTACCTCCTTAATTTTTCCTCTAGTTGTCTCCACCTCACGGTACGTATAATGTTTAGGACCAAGAGAAATCAAAGTTCGTATTTCCCAACCTTGTTTGATTTCATTTTTCAACTGTCCTAAATAATCACCAATAGGAAGCAAAGGAGTTTCATCTCGACGTCTAATATAGATAATACTATCTGTATCACAGTAAAGCAGTCTGCCAATACCAACGGCATCTAATGTCTCGTATAATTTAAGTCTGGCCCAAGAGGAAATGAAAGCAGCAACTGCTACATTTGTGAATGTGTTTGGTGTTTTCGTTTTCCAAATGGCGATATGAAACAAACAACTTATCAGCCACAAGAACAACATTTTGCATTTCCAAGTGAGATTAATAGGCAATCTCATTAAATTCCAAAGTATTATTGACAACTTTTGTCTTTGACAAGTCAGTTTTTTGCCCCCACTTTCCGAAGAAAGAGTTTAAAAATATGTTGGAAATGTATCCTAAACCTTCTTTTCTCTGAATGTTATCGTAGTCTAGTTCGATTCCCTTATGTTTGCTATATTCAGAAATATACTGCTGTTTTTCTTCGCAGGCTAGACAGTCATCTGGAAAACCAGAGGATTTCTGTTTCGTATTCAGAAACGTATCAACATAAGATTTGAAAAGTCCCTCCTGCATCTGCATTTCCCAAATTTCACAAGTATGCAGAATGACATAACCTTTCTTTAATGAGGCATAGAGCTCGGATGTGCAAAATACGCCTTTGTTCGTTAGCATGATTGTACTTGTTCATATTTAAATTATCCATGCAGGTTCGACACAGACCAAACATCAGTTTGTTATGTGCATTATAAGGCAAAAGAGGAATTGCAAGATTGGAGGGTCGTAACAGTGATAGTAACAACCGTAAAACTCGTAAGCTGTACTAGTATTTTTATCATACCCATCAACTCTGAAATCTTTGAATTGTGCCTCTTTACAATTTTCACATGTTTGTAACTTAATGTTCTGTTTAACTCCATATATCGTAGCCACTGCTTCGCTGCTTTAATTTGATTCGTACCATATTGCAAACCTAACGGAGGGATAATTGGAAATGTATTTTCTTTAAGACAGCATGACCGACAAATTTCCATCGCTCACGCAGCAGTTGTGGGACTATGCTAAAAACATTGAAACCCGTTTGTTTTAGCTTCAATCAAATTACATAATCGAATGAGACTTAGAGTTAAAATACGTACATCGGTTTTGCAATAAATTAGCTATTCACGCTGGAAATGGAATGTCGTTTTACGTTTAACACATTCTGCATGTCATGTTGCAAATGCTTCTGCCTCTTTTGGTGATTTGCTTTCAATATCGCCAAACAATTTTTAATGTAAATGATGTGTATTCAACAACGACACAGTTTTTCGTCTTAGGTTAGTTTGTTAAACTTACCACAATACCAAAACTATGTAGGTTTATATCCAAAACTTGAACTTTGCGATATTGAAAGCAAATCATAGAAAAGAGGCAGAAGCAATTGCAACGTGGCATGCAGAATGTTTTAAACGTAAAACGACATTTCATTTTCCGCGTGAATTGTTATCCTATTGCAAAACCGATGTACGTATTTTAACTCTAAGTCTCATTCGATTTTGTAATTTGATTGAAGCTAAGACAAACGGGTTTCATTGTTTTTTGCATAGTCCCACAATTGCTGCGTGCATGATGGAAATTTTTCGGTCATGCAATCTTAAAGAAAATACAATTCCAATTATCCCTCCGTTAGGTTTCCAATATGATACGAATCAAATTAAAGTAGCGAAACAGTGGCTACGATATAAGGAGTTCAAACAGAACATTAAATTACAAACATGTGAAAATGGTAAAGAAGCACAATTCAAAAATTTCAGAGTTAATGGGTATTATAAAAATATGCAGACACCTTACGAATTTTACGGTTGTTACTATCACGGCCACAGTTGTATAACCCAATGTTGGGACCAAGCAATAGATGATGAAGGGCGCAGCTTAAACAGCCTATATGACGCAACGTTAGCACGTGAACAATTTTTGAAAAACAGTGGCAATGTAAAAGTTGTTTCCATTTGGAAATGTGAGTGGGAGCAACAAGTGAAAATGAATCCTGAGATTAAGAGTTTCATCCGTAATCATTGTTCTAATGTGGAAATCTCGTTACAGCCTCGTGATGCATTTAAAGCGGGTCGTGTGGAATGCTTGATATGAATGTACAGAGCAAGAGGTATGTGAGTACGTAGATTTTAAAAGCTTATATCCATGGGTAATGTCTAAACTACCACTTCCAGCTGGTCGTGTAACAATCCATAAGGGGGATAACATGCCTGATCCAAGTCAAATCCATTGTTTTGTATACTATAAAGTTTTACAACCAAGCAATCTTGCAATTCCTCTTTTGCCTTATAATGCACACAACAAACTGATGTTTGGTCTGTGTCGAACGTGCATGGATAATTTAAATGAAGACAAGTGCAGTCATACTAACGAACAAAGACGTATTTTGCACATCTCAGCTCCATGCCTCATTAGAGAAAGGTTATGTCATTCTGCATTCTTTGGGAAATGCAGACAGGAGGGACTGTTCAAATCTTATGTTGATACGTTTCTGAAAATGAAACAGGAAGCTTCTGAATTTCCAGATGGCTGTCTACCCTACGAAGAAAAACAGCAGTATATTTCTGAGTATAGCAAACATACGGGAATCGAACTAGACTACGATAACATTCAAAGAAATGTAGGTTTACGATACATTTCCAACATATTTTTAAACTCTTTCTTCGGAAAGTGGGGGCAAAAACTGACATGCCAAAGACAAAAGTTGTCAATAGTACTTTGGAATTTAATGAGATTGCCTATTAATCTCACTTGGAAATGCAAAATATTGTTCTTGTGGCTGATAAGTTGTTTGTTTCATATCGCCATTTGGAAAACGAAAACACCAAACACATTCACAAATGTAGCAGTTGCTGCTTTCATTTCCTCTTGGGCCAGACTTAAATTATACGAGACATTAGATGCCGTTGGTATTGGCAGACTGCTTTACTGTGATACAGATAGTATTATCTATATTAGACGTCGAGATGAAACTCCTTTACTTCCTATTGGTGATTATTTAGGACAGTTAAAAAATGAAATCAAACAAGGTTGGGAAATACGAACCTTGATTTCTCTTGGTCCTAAACATTATACGTACCGTGAGGTGGAGACAACTAGAGGAAACATTAATGAGGTAATTAAAATTCGTGGAATTATTTTTTTCATGGAACACGTATATGAATAAACTTTGAGCATATATATATAATTTAGTTAAAGAAAAATGTGACATTTAAGTAATATTTACTCCAAATCATATTTTACGAAAACCTGATTTTCGTATCGTATTTAAACAACAAACTAAGCGACATGCTGCTGTGCAGCAGACCAAGCGTCTTCGATTAGATCCTTCTAGCACTGTAGACTACGTATGTTACCTTATGGTTCTCGTTAAAGAAAAACTTGGAATTTCTTCTAAATTTCCAACAGTAAGTTGTATAATACTATGTTACAATGACAAGTATTCTCTAAGTTAGATGATTATATTGTCTGCAAAGGAATGTAAATCAAAATATTCTTTCTTTTAGTTGCTTTTACCATCCTCCATGTTTAAAATCAACAAAACAGAACTCGATCAACACTTTTTTTGTGCACGACCCCTTTCAAGTTTGAACGGTTTATTACTTTCTTAGTAGATATGATTCCCGGAAATCCTAACACTGAACAATGTACATCACAAAACGAATTTATTGTGACAACAAAAATATTTTCTATGGCTTCTTATACTTGTCTTCACTGTTTTTGCACAAGTAAAACTTTTGTCTTATACCACGAATAAAATTCTTTTGTACTCCTTTATTGTTTTCCACAAAAACATTAATAAGAAAGTGCGACAGTTCCATTAAAACTTTTAGCCTAAAAATTAGACACAACACATTATACAAACAATATTTTATATAAATTGACCTTTATGTATCAGCAGACTGAAATATTTTATATGACTTCACTTTGCTTTTTGTTGGAATGTACCAAATAAATGAATTTCTTTTCTACTCCTTCAATGTTGTCCACCAAAAGAATGAACAACAAAGTTCTTATAATTATGTTATATAAAACAATGACTTGTATCCTAAAAGTTAGACAACAACGATAAATTATTTATACGAGTTGACTTTTATGTATCAGCAAACTGCAATATTTTATGACTTCACTTTAATTTTTGTTGAAATGTACCAAACAAATATTTTGTACGATCGAAATTTATCTTGCAAAAACGAAAATGTTTCATTATTTCATATGACTTGACTTGTTGAATAATTTGTTTCAATTGTCTGTAATTACAATATTTAGTATGATGTCCCATTCTTGTATCAGTTGTGTTTAGTACTCACAAAAAAATTGATCAATCCCCTATGTGTAGTAACAATGTTTTCGTGTATACGTTGGAATCTTCTATTCTGTATATATTCTTGATTATGCACAATAAATAATTTCTTCTTCAATCAAACTGAAGCTTTTCTTATTTCCGTTCTTCACAAACAACATCCAAATGACCCGGGTAAGAAATCTTTTGTCCAAAGAATGACATACAGTTTGCCTACGTATTCTGTACTTGTAATCATTTCTTTATGTTTTCAAAAAATTTTGAAGTATATTTTCGTTGTCTGGGTGTGTGTCTATAAATTTGTCGTAGATTTTATTGCATATAGTCACATATGCTAAGGTTTCCACTATGTAGCCTAGTGACAAATCCAGTCTTCCATATTATTTTGTGCATTTGTTCAAAACGCAATGCACACGTATTTTAATTCCATATTCTTACTCAATTTGTTCCCAAAATATCAAACAGTATGCTAAAGTACAAAATAAAAGTTTCATGTGTTTCATTAAAACAAATCGTATTTTTCAAGTGAATTTGTACAAGTAGGATTAAAATGTCGACTTTCCAGTTGCAGTTAGCTAATGGCAAAGTCACAACTGCTTTGGATTCTATTCTTAAACTATAGTACTGTGTTCGTTTCATCCTGTTCGTGTTTGGGACTCATCTTGTGCTACTTTGGAATCTAAAAATACAAATGACGCTTCCATATGTTACTTTAAACCTAATTCTGACGTCCATTCTCTCTAAACTTATTTGCTTGTGTTGTATACATATCACAAAGGAGAGGATTAATCCTTATGCAAAGAACCTACCTCTCTGATCATAATATTGTTCTCTATATACGTAAACTTACTTGATCACATATCTATGTCCAGTGCTGCTGTCTTCATTCGGGTATATACGTTATGTATCCATACTGCGAGGACTAAGCTATATGTAAAGGATCTGTCTATTTTCAATTAACTCGACAATGTACATTTGTTAACATTTCATTCCGTATTACTACATGTGATTCATCCAAGGAAACAAGTATGTGATTTTCCTTTAACCAAAATGCTGCTTGGGGTTTCCACCATTCTATTATCTGGGTCCTTACCTGCTCTTTTCATAGGTTAGTTCGCTTTATTGACCCGTTCCTCTGTTCAACAGTACATTCTGTACATTTTTCTTGTGCTACTGTTGCTAAAACCCTGGAAAACATCGTTAGACTGTAGTGGCCGTGTAGCTAGTCAATGTTACGCCACTAATGTGAGCTGCGTTCGTTTGGTATTCTTTAAAACAAAACTCACACTCTAAGCTTCATCCGTGGTAGTCTCGACATAAACTCTAATTTTTGAAACAAACACTATATTATTTGTTCTGTGTAATTGTCTGTTATATCATTTATCATCATTGTCAATTCATGGTAACTTAGTGTGTTGAAAAGACCAAAAATTATATACAAATATATACGTAATATAGTTTCGTTCCTCACGATTTTAAGAAAGTCATTCTTCATCTTGTGCTCAATCTACATACGTGTGTGTGCTTGCTTATTAATATGCATAGAATGTCTTTATCGACATTGCTTCCACCGTAGTTCTGTATCTGCGTACCTAATTAAATCGGAAGAAGAAGAAAACAAAATAGCCTAATGTACCCTCATATCCTACAAGCAGACACCTTTGTTTCTTTCTTGTTTTGTCTGTGTGCGTGTGTGTGTAAAATAACAAAAGAGGCTGGGCAACAGATCAAGAGAAAAACATACATATTGGTCTTCTGATTGTTCTGTGGCATGTTCATCTTTTAACAGTTTAGAAGAAATGTTCGACCGACTTGTGCGGATAGCTTCGCTCAGTAAGGAGTACATCGGTTCGATATCCGCGTGTATCACGGAAAATCAGTATAAGCACAAAATGTAACCTAATACAACTTAAATTTCACCTTATTTACATACTGTATTATATGATTTGATTTACAAACAATGTTCCTGGTCTAATTTAACGTAATGCTTTGTTATTTAAAAATAAATATGGTAATAAATTACTCTGATTACTGTACAAAGCTCTTCAGTGACAGGTATTGCACTAAGGAATTGACACAACTGTAGAGTAATTTAATAACTTAATCGTAACTTCTTATCAGCTATTTGCGCTGTTTTATTCGTTGAACGCAGGCAATAGGGTTAAAGGAACAGTAATTAAAAGTATTTAATTAGGACTTGCAGTAAGATATAGTGTTTTCTGGAGAATTCATTACATATAGGATGTAATTAAATCATTTACTAAGCAAAAATATGTGGTTATTTTAAAACACTAAATAATTGTCCATTATACCTCTAGCATATAGCAAAACAAGGGATGTTTACTAGTATATAGCTTACATTCGAAAAGGTTAACCAAGCTTGTGAAGAAGTATCCTGAAAAGGTAGGCAATTTCCAAGGTTTTAACTGCTTTTGGGTCTTCTTAACTACTATGGTGTAAATGATTTCTCTCTCTCTCATATGCAGTTCGTGATATTTATGTGCAGGGTACTGAAGGCGAACTCTAAGCAATTTGAAAACTGTAATTTTCAAAACTAAATATTTATTTTTATTATTTGTCAAATTATACTTTATCCCTCTCTTTTGCTACGAATGACTCGAATTTAGTACATGATTTCTCTCTCTCATATGTACTTCGAGAGCTTAAAGTGCTTGTTACAGGAGAAATTTAAGCAATTTAAAAACAAAAGCTATCATTCTCAGAGTAACATGTTTGTTGCTTCTATTCCTTGTCAAATAATAGTTTATTTTTCTATTTTCGGTCACGAGTGACTCCAATGATATAAATATTTACTCTCTGTCATATGAATTTCTTGATATTTATTGAATCACTTTTGGTGACATAATGATTCGTCATTAATTGTTTGTTCGGGTGGTAAATGAAAATATAACTAGGCGTCTATGGTCTGAGCATGATTTGACATTAAAGAAATTAGTAGAGTTTGCAATAATCATAGAACAAGCTGAGTAATCGCTTTATAATCAAATTCCAGAATATATAATACTGAAAGAATACAGCTGATATGGCTTGAAAAATGCTAGAACTTACGTCCTAGCAGCAAGTTAGAATTCCTACAGAAGATAAATATAAATATATTGCTGGCGATGTGTAGGTATACACAGGGTGGGTCAGTGTCCAAATTTTAATGACAGGTGCTTGCAATGCCTTGTCTTTGGGCACTATAGTTGGGCTGTTGTTTGAAAATCTACTTATAAAACAAACAATTAGAACGAACTTGAGTTGGAAGAGACCAACCAGAAGAATTATCGCAGTTAGCATCAGAAATTAATTATTTAATCCTGGACAGTTTATTGCTTAGGATTCGATGGATATGAAGTTAAATAGGGGTGATAGATTCTATGAAAATATTGTTTTTATCATCTGTAATAACATATACAAAGATATTATAGATACTGGTTCAAAGAAGAAAAATTTAACCAGGTTTTGTTTTGAAACATAATCTAAAAGTTAAGCAACAGAAATCCGTAACCGCTTTACAATTTGATAGGATAAACATATTGAGGAACAGAATCAATCAGTCAACGAACCGAGTTGGGAATGGGAATGGGCAGATTTGAGATCTCACATACAGCTGCTAGTGAAGGAGTATAAAACATTAGAACAGAAATTAGAAGGCTCCGAAACAAAATACTTCAAAGTTAATACAGCGAGAAATAATTATTCACTGGAAAAGTTACAGGTGGCGAAAACGGAGGGGTGAATGAAGAACAAGTATATCTAAACAATTGCATATCATATGAAGATCAAGAAATATTGATATTTGTAAAACATTCAAGTGATGAGAGGGAAGAACAAGTAAAGTGAATAGTTCAGCATTGAGTCAGGAATGAAAACTTGTTAGAAATAGTACCCTTGGAAGTGCGAGAGTTGATACAGGAGTCAGCGTTGGATAACATTGAGAGTTTTACGGAATCAGTAACTACAGACGTAGATTACAGGCTATGCATGTTAGTATCAAATATAGTTGATATATAAGAGGAGAATGTTGAGCAGATAGTGGAGAGGAGTGATAAAGTTCTTTGAGTAGAGTCCGTGATTATGGAACAGGAAAAGATTACAAGGAATATGATGAATAGCAATCAACAAGGAGATATAGAGGTAAAGGAAGTGAAGAAAGGAGAAAAGAAGGTAAAAGCGAGTTTAAACAGTTGCTAAAGAGGAGTTCGATAATTGGAAACGTTCAAAGGAATGGTCTCGGTGCGGGGATCTTTCCAAATGGATAACTGTGTAACCGAGTGTAACTAGCTACCTGTGTTACAATGATTTTGAAACAAGTCTGAAACTAACTTTGGAACTGGAATTGTATTTCTTTATGTTTGTATTAATGATGACAACGTTGTTACTTGATTTTAAGATGAATTTATGTTCTTAAATATTCATTAACTAAAGTCATGGTATCGCTGCTTAGGAAGTAGGTCAGGAAGAGAGAGAGAAAAAGAGATAAACTTTTTTTTATGATGTGAGAAAATAATGTATGCTATCTCTTGTCTAATGCGCTTTCACACATTGTACCTGGATGAGATTGTATCTTCTTGTTAAAGGTTAATAGAAAGTAATATTGGATAATCTAAGGAGTAATTTGCTTCTTACGTATTTCCTTCTTTTATTGATTTTTTGCATATAAAGATGATGTGTAACAATGTATACACCTCTGTGTACATTCTTGGATGTAAGTTAAGATTACACTGAAATAATATATTCGATTCCGATAGGAGATACTCGAATTCCTTTGAATATTGTAAACTGTTATAATATCTGTGAGTATATTAAAGTCCTGCCAGCGAGATAGGTTTCGTTGCTTTAGATATTATATTTGACTTCGAGCTAGTCGGTAATATTGGAGTTCTCAATCTATTATTATTCGCATACAAGGAATTTGTGAATGTTGCTGCTGAATGTACATCACCCGATAAAGGTGTGTTAAAACAGATGAAGATTTATTATCTGGGAGAGTGAACGGGTTGCCTGAGTGGTTGAAGCCTAGAAATTTCATAGATTGTTATTGATAGTTCGGATCAATATTATGCTGGCGGGGAAGAAGTGCAAGTTTGTACGAATTGAGGAGTGATATTCAACACTGACACAAAAGGGAGTCGTTTTTCATTTAAGTCAATTGTTTTCGTATTAGAAAAGATACAGTCGCTTGTTGAGATAATGGTTGAGAGGTTACCTAATGTGAGGTAAACAAACGTCACACGTGACTTCACTGAAGGCCACTTTCTCCCTGCGTGCATACACATACAAGTAAAATCTAGCCACTTTTGCCTACATACGATACTTTAAAAACAAAGTTAATGTTATTGTTGCTTTTCAAGGTTAAATATTAAGAAATAATAGTCTGCAATCACTCTAACATATGTAAGCATTCGTAACATTAATGAAGCACTTAGAAGTACCGAATTGACCGCAGCGGGGTTCGAACTCACAACATCCCCATTAATAATAATGATAATAATAATACACAGGTTTCCGGAGATTTAATTACTTTTGATTACAAAGGGGCGGGTATAAGAGTTGATTACAAAATAAAAAGTTTAAATTTAGTATTTTTTTTTTTTTTACAATTCACTGCGGTTAATTCAATCACATACCGTTGCCAACGCTTCTCGTGAATCGTCGTCAAGATTGGGAAACTTCTAGATATAACTTATACTTGTATTTTCAGAACAGTTTAATGTCACTTTCTAATGAAAAAGTTCAAAAATTATGTTTGAAAACGTAGTTTTTTGATTAGGTAATATTAGGGACGGGGTCTGATGATTGATTACTTTCGATTACAAGAGAGAGAGAGAGAGAGGGTGGGTTTTTTAAATAACCAAAATGATGATTAGGTAATATTTGAACGATCCCCGAATACGTCACAATAATTGGTCTTAGTTAGTTCAAATAAGTTAGAATAACAGAAAAACAAGAGCAAATTTGAATTCCTGCTGATCATCAACCCAACAGTCTCTCTGCAAAATTTTAAAAACTTGGGAAATCATCGGTACCGTAATTTATTGTACTGAAACTAAGAGATAAACCTTGTAATCAAATGACCTTTCGATCAAGTTATAGAAAAATAAAGTTGAGATTTGTGATCAGTGGCATCGAAACTAACAGATCAGGTTGGTTTCATTCTTCCACATAACACCTCATTGACACCGACACAAATACAATATGGTTTACTTTACACTGACCGCTAAAAGTGATGAAAAAATGGTCAAAGTTTTTATAAAAAGACAAAAGTAGGTTCAATAATAATAATAGTGCCATTGGTTGAATTAAAAAAAAATATTCTCAAAAAGGTTTTTTATCAAGGGCAAAATTGAATATACATATGACCAATTGTTGAAGTAGACGGCAGGCTCAATGAAAAAAAAATACATCTTTAATTTTATCCTGTCGCAAATGCATCCGACAAATGCATAATCCGGAATGCTTTAATTTCATCGACAACTTAAATTTCAGCAGTTCAGACTGAAGATCGCAACATCACATGATGTCCTCGGCATTACCAAAGAATGCACAAACACACATTGAAAACAAAACTTCACTCGCAGCACACAATAAAGAAAACGAAAACACACCAATTCACTTTAAAAAGCATCCGAAAACAAGCGGACAAAGAAACTGCAGTATCTGTATTCATCTGGCACCTACAGCCAACTGGCCTTCAGTAACGTCACGCAGCGTTTTTAATTCCAACAAGGCAACCTGTCTTTCTAGGAACGTTGGGTAAGAACAACTGTTTCAATAACAATGTAAATAAAATGTTTGTAGTTGATTATGTATATGAGTTTATGGTGAAGGATTGAGTTTGTCTCTGAATTATTGAAGATGTTTTCAAGTGTTGCATGAATACTGCATGTATTAGTCTTAGATGATGAATAAATATTTGTATTATAATGTACATGCTCTCCAAATAGAATTCTCTTCTCTCAAAATGATGTGTATGTATGTTTTGCAGTACTATGTTTTCAAGCATAATATTTATACTTTGTCTTATCCAGACGACCGAAGTGGGAAACATAATTTAACTTAACCTACTAAGCAGACGTTGGGTTTAGTATGTGATACGTTTGGTTCTGTAATGAGTAAGCCCAGTTAGTGGGTACCGGTCATAGATTTCATTATAGAGATGCTCTCCTCGATTTAAGTCTTCCAGGAATCTTTCTTAGTTAGCATCGTTCCTAAAAGATAATAAAATAGTAAGGAAAGCTACCGGCCCTGGCCTCAAGAGTTGAGAAAAGTTTATTGGCAACTCTTGAAACTGGACTGCATATCGACTTTAAGAATTAATGAATATAAGTGACATTGAAATACAGAACAAAATCGATACATGCAACTCGAAACATAAGTTACACAAGATATTCATATTTTGTGCAAAGAAACTTTGGATCTCAGTGTGTATTTGAGCCAAATATGAATACTTTGCGAGACACATGGCTCGGGTTATAAATAAACATGCTAAGTAATGGCTTTATTGTAGAGAAAAACAAAACGCCCAACTACAAATTCAAATTATCTTATAACGTATCCGAAGTAAAGTGTTAAAGTAGTAGGGACGAATGCAGTCTAAGCGAATGCCTGGGACTGCCATTTACAGAGTAAAAGCCATAGATTTTCAAACCGGGGTCATGACTATTCCAACGGTGTTTGGCTTATCTCTATCGAACGTTTGGCTACTGAAAGCTAGTAAGGACACAATTGGAGAATACTAAGCGTTTAAGAGGGATTTCCAAAGTTTTAGGGTCAAAGTTATAGGTTATTCCACAGTGTCGGCCATTACGAATCCAATGCTGTATGGCTCATCTCTGTCACAGGTATAGCTATTCAGATCTAGGAGGAGCACAAATAGAGAATACTAAGCGATTAAAAAGGACCTACCAGTTTTAGAGTCACTATCATAGCTTTTCTC
>JAGDQP010000032.1:217389-267164 GCA_022664845.1 Lepisma saccharinum
AAAAAGGACCTACCAGTTTTAGAGTCACTATCATAGCTTTTCTCACCGTTTCAGATCCTAACGCATACAACGGTGTAGGCCATATCCATCCAACTTGTAGTTGCATATATCTATTAGGGGCACGTATGAAGAATACTAAATGATTGAGAAGGGTCTGGCAGTTTTAGAGTCACATTCATAGTGTACCTCCTCGTTTTTCACCATGACGAATCTAACGATGTAGAGATTATCTCTGTCGGACTTGGATTTAGGGGGATCTAGGAGGAGCACAAATGCAGACTAAGCGACTAGAAAAGTCCTGCCAGTTTTGGGGTTAAAGTTATGGGCTATTCCATGGTTTCAAGTCATTACGAATCCAATACTGTATGGTTCATCTCTGTCGTACGTATAGTTGTATAAATGAAGAATACTAAGCTATTGAAAATGGCCTACTTTTTAAAAATACATTCATAGCTTTTCTAACCATTTCTGATCATGTTAAATCCAGCTGTGTATGATTCATATCTGTTTAATTTGTGCTTACTGCGATCTAGGGGGACAAAGAAACATACAAATAGACAATACTAAGTGACTGAGAAGTAACTGCCAGTTTGGGAGTTTATGTGATAGGTTATTCCATTGTTTCATAACATTGCAAATGCAACGATGTACTCCCCCCACCCTGTTTCGGACTGGTAGTTAGTGAGACCTAGGAGAGATATAATGGGAAATACTAAGCATTCGAAATGTTCTGCGAGTTTTAGAGTAAAACTGATAATTTCCCCCACTCTTTTCCCCATTTTCCCCAATTTCCATTTATGACGAGTCTAACGGTGTCTCATTCATCACTGTGTGACATGTTGTTACTGAGATATAGGGGGCAAAGAAACCTACAGATGGAGAGTACTAAGCAATCGCAATATACTTGCCCAATTTAGAACTGTTGTGATAGGTTGTTGAATCATTTGAGACCATTGCGAATCAAACGATGTGTGGCACATCTCTGTCGAGCTTGTAGTTACTGAGATCTAGGCTAGACACAAATAGAACATAACAAGCGATTCAAACGGACGTGCAACTTTTAGAGTAAACAAATATAATTTTCCCCACCGTTTCAGACTATGACGATCCAACGGTGTATCATTCATATATGTTTAGCTTGTACTTACTGATATATAGGGGGGGACAAAGAAACATACAGATGCAGGATACTA
This sequence comes from Lepisma saccharinum, assembly GCA_022664845.1. Classification (NCBI taxonomy): domain Eukaryota; kingdom Metazoa; phylum Arthropoda; class Insecta; order Zygentoma; family Lepismatidae; genus Lepisma; species Lepisma saccharinum. The sequence continues at coordinate 218,583 of JAGDQP010000032.1, forward strand.
AGCAATTGAAAGGGACCTGTTAGCTTTAGAGCTTATGCAATAGGTACTTCCATGTTTTGAGATCGTGACGAATCCAATGGCGTATTACTCATCATTGTCTGACTTGTAGTTATTGAAATCTAGGAAAGAACGAAATGGAGCATACCAAGCGATTCAAATGGAGTTGCGGCTTCTAGAGTCAAAATTATAAATTTTACCACAGTCTTACAGCATGACAAATCAAACGGACATCGTTCATCTCTTTGTGACTTATTATTACTGAGATCTAAGGGTGTACAGAGAAACATACAGATTGAGATTACTAAGGAATTGAAAATGACCTGCCAGCTTAGAATTTATGTGATAGGTTATTGCATTGTTTGAGACAATTGCAAATATAACGGTATATGGTTAATCTCTGTGGGACTTGTAGTTGCTGCGATTTGACTGGTAATGGACAGACAGACAAGAGAAACCTCTTCTCTTATTTACTGACGTTCAGACGGTTGAGCTAAAATTACATCGATTTTTACATTATTTTCTTTAGTTTACATGATGTACTCTAAACGTAGAACGTTAATTGTACTCGTTTCCCGAAATCATAGAATGATCAATTTTTGTACAGCGACGTATGTAGGATAGCAATACAATATTCCATTGTTAATGTCCTATATTTCTACATATTTATATATTTTAATATTTGTTTTAATATGGACTCTTTATCTTAAAATAAATACTATCCTGCAACTAGCCTGGGTTTGACTAGTATCAGAACACTTTAGGATTTGTGTCACTAAATATTTACCTTGAGAAAATATATCCGAACACAGAAATAACTAAAAAAAAGACTTTTCAGACATTATTTTCTTAAACATCATAGTAAAAAGGAAAAAAAAAACTGTTTGTCTTAATAAAAAGAAAAGCATGAGCGCGATGATATATAAAATCGCTTTACAAAATCTTGAATTTGAGTGTCAAATTCTTGATTTTTTTTATTCATAGATTTTTTTTACTTTTTGTTAGGAATTGTTTAAGAAAAGTAGGTCTTTAAAAAGTTTTCATTATTATTTTCTACCTTATATATTTACCTTCAACTCACATATTGACTGACATTTTCCGCATTCTTTCCCTTCCAATATCCCTGCCAGACATACATGCCTGAAGGTCATATATCTCACTACTTCTTTCCCTCTCTGGAAATTGCATCAATCAAATTCTGATGTTACGGTAAGTAAAGTCTTGACTGATACATTCCTGATCTTTTAGTTAACTCATCCCAAGCAGAGCCAATGATGCCAACATCTCATCCAAGTCAATTATTAATTTATGTAATACGCATTATTATTAGTGTGCTCGTTTCTACTGTCAAATAGTTCTGATTCATAGCCGAAAGAGTTTGAACTAACTATTATCTTTTAATCGTATTTGTACTAATTATTCGCAAAGAGAATATGTAACTGAATCTCTAAAAGCTCCGATAATTACGAAGAATAGTTTTTCTACAGTTGTAATTTGATCTACTCTACCTTATCCTGACGACATTCTATCACTCTACTACAGAAATAAGAAGCTACAGACTTCTATGTTTATCTAAAATGTTGCGTTTACACTGATCTTTAAATTTAGAATAAATAATTCCCCTTAACCAAGGTTTTGCCTATTTTTTATTTTTATTTGTTATTCTTTTAGATATTACAAAATAGAATTTACTGCTATCACTGAAATGAAAGTGTGTTGGATTGATTGATCAAAGTGTATGATAGGTCGTCCAGAGCAGTTTCTTTCAGTATATGCAAAATGTAACATAGATTTTATTCGCAAAGACACTTGAATTTTAGGTAACAAGAAGTTCTGTTACATGGTATTCATGTTTCACCCTCGATATGTAATATTATTCAAACGATTTTAGGAAATTGTTTTAGAATTTCAGCCCTAGATGTGAATGTTTTATTTTTCTTGCTTGTATCTTTATATATCGATTATGCATTGTGCTAATATATTCGCCTTCATCAGGAACAACTATACTTTATTCGATAGTTGTAAAGAATTACAGGATATACCAGCAACATTTATCTCAATAATTTTGTTCTCAGTCAAAATTGTTTCTTTTAGTTTTTACTAAACCTATTTGTCATGATACAGTGAACTTCAAATTGCTTTAACATCACCCTGTAACAAACCTTATTTTATATCGTTATTTCAGTCATTGTCTTCTTAGAAGATAAGTTTCCATTTACGCTTAAAGACTACAATTTTACATAAGTTATCTAAATAGTAAGTAACTTAATTACAGCTGACTTACAGTTAAGTAACTTAATAAACTAATAAAATACACAATATTTTAACAATGGCCTTAGTTATTATTTAGTTATCAAATTACTGTCATACAGGATTCCACAAAAGAGTAAACGCTTATATCACGCATAATTTTATAGTAATCTTCTACATAAATATATCATTTAATAATATTTTTGTACAGAAAATGAAAGTAAAATATGGAAATGAACAAAAAGTTCCCATCCGTCCGACATCTGACAAATAGTACCTCAGACCCTTGCAAATTTACAGTATAAATGCCCAGATATTCAGAATCATGTACACCTGAGAAAAGGGTACTGTCAGTATAAAATAGAAGATTAAAAATATTATTACTAACAAACAATAGAAAATATCATGATTTCAATGGTCCAATTTTACTCTCGATCCATGGACGAAAGTTTTCTAGTGTTGTATATATTCCAGGGAAAGCTTCTTGTGCACAGCTTTTTCCCCAAGAGACAATTCCTGGAATAAAATATAATAATTTAGTATTTACTCATTACGTAAGGCACGTATATTATCTTAAATAAAATAGTTAATGCGTTGTTCCGAAGTAATAATATTGCTATGGTAGGGCTTTCGTTTTAATCAGAAACGTTGGAAAATTCAAATGTTTTGGAATAAGAAGACAATGAAAGCCACTGTAAGACACTTAGTTTCTTACTTTCATTATTTTATTCTTTATAGATTGAAGCAAACTAAGAATTAGAAAAACATATACCAAATATAGTGTGTTTACAATAATATTTTTTATTCTTTCACAATGTATAATACAAGCAAAATGTGTTTTTTTTGCGTAATGTTATTATGCAAAATTCATCCGAATTTAATCTTGTAATGACGACAGTTCCTGAAGCATTGGAAACATTTGAGTTTCTTTTGTTTCCTGAATATATAATCACATACAATGTATTTGATCTATTTCAACGATGCACCGTGCAATGCTATGCTCATACGAATGACTTAATTACTTTGAACGAGACTCGCAAGCAACTATTTACTTCCTTCAACAGAACAACGTTCAACATTCCACCAACAGCTGATGTTTTGAAGCAGTATATTTTAAGAGCACTTTACCAAAGTTGTCATATATTGGGAAAAGCTACAATGCACATCATTAACACTCCACCATTGGAATATTGGGTATGGAATTTCCTAGATGGGAAACCAACATCAAAATGTTTAACTGAACCGGAAATTTCTAAGGCGGTGAGATAACTGATTAAGTACAGGTTCAAGAGAGGCGAGCAAAATGCTTGCAAGTGCAAAGAAATTGGACGTTCGTGTACACTTATGTGCAAAGATTGTGTAGGAACATATTCGTGAAGTGATTAGAGTAAACGCTATCAAACTTTTGTTATTCACTTTTTTTAAGAAACGTATCATATTTTAAAGGAATATTTTCAAATTACAGATGGAAGAAAATAAAGATAGGCAGAACATAATGTTCAACTATACAATTTCTAATAATAAAATATATCTATTAACATTTTGCGTTTATTCGTTTTGTTTAATATGACTCGCGAACGAAGTATTTATCGTAATTTCCTGAGAAGATATTTACACCTGCTTAAAGTTCTAAACATATTGTTTGGTGTTGTCAAATTAAAGGTCCCAAAGTACAAACCCCTGCGCCACATAAAATCGATTAGCTCCCTTCATTTTAAAGATAGAGTAAAGATAATGATATCGTTGGAAATGTTAGATTATGCACTATCACGTTTATTTCGATGTGAATTTACAAATATGTGATAGTTTTATAGTTGTTTGCCATTATAGTAATATTCAGTAACGAGCACATCTAAAATTTACTGACAACAGTCGCTATATTTAAATATGGTGGCCGCACAAATAACATGTACTAACTTTAAATTCTTAAACCATTCATTATCTTTAATTTGACGCAAGAACGAGATTTCTGGGGCAGTTCTGTGAAGATATATTATTATTTAAGTAAAAGTCTGTGTCTTCGCGTGGACGTCATATTGATTTCCAAGATGGCGCCAAACAAGCACAAATTCCGAATGCCTTCATATCTTAAAATGTTTCCCATGCCTTACTCTACAAGTGTACCAAGTTTCATAATTCTTTCACTAAGTGCTGTTTTGTATGATTAAGCCGCCGTACGATTTCCATGATTTTTTACAGCTCTTTATTAATTTATTAAAGACACTTTCATTAGCCTAAAATTGGCAGGTGCGTTTTTGTTTGTTTGCTTCTCAGACGCTCACTTAGTAAAACATAAATATTATAGTTCCAAATGTTGTCCAAGGAAACAAGGCTATATAATTTTCATCACTCATTACAATGTTCGAAATACGTGATACTTGACTTTTTAAAATTATTTAATTGAACATTATTGAAAATTCAATATGTAAATTTTGATTAAGATAATTGAAAATGGTAAAGTTGAAATACAACAATTAATAGTACAGTAATTTAAAATATTGTTTTATTACTTACCAATTTGCCTAAATTGCTCAAGCTCGTTTATATACTTCAGTAAAGGGCCGCCACTATCACCCTAAATAAAAAATACGTAAAAACATTGTAACAACACTAGCTGTATTAATATGCAATAAACACGTATTTGAATTGGCAAGAAAATAATGTATTTTTCATTTCATTATTTTGATAAGATTAAAAACTTTTTTGAAATATTTATTGAACACAAGACGCAGACATAATCATATTACGTGAGAAATATATAATTAGAAATCTTTTCATTACTCCAGCTATTTGTTCATTAAAGTAAATATTAAAAACAATAATTCCATGATGTGAGGAGAAAATATTATTCAGCTACAAAACATCTGCAAAGTATAACAATATCAGAAATATATTAATACATTATGGAAATATAACGCGATTAATGTTTATAAGCCTTGACGGGACGTCATAGTTTAATGTAGAGATTGTCAATTTAAATTTAGAAACTTATCTGCTCTTCCGTTATATATTGAGATTAGGTATGGTTACTTTAAGAGATATCTTGTATTATATTGAATTATAGTCATAAAATAATACTAATATTGCATTTATGAACTGAAAAGGTCTTCAGGACGTCTTTGTATATTTAGTACAATGATGATATATAACTGTATGTATAAACATACCAAATATATGAGACCTGTAACAAATGGTTAAGTAGGGCCAAACGGGTAGCCATGTGGTCTAAGGCGTTAGGCCCACGACTCGAAGGTACCGGGTTCGAGTCCCGTCAGGAGCATGGGTGCATTTTAAATCAAACGTGACGGACAACGGTGACTGGCCGAAGTCAACAGTTACCAGGCTGGCCCATATAAGATGAAAGTTTTTACCAAATGTTTAACTAGAATAATATGTTTCTACCATACGTGTTATTAAGATTGCCATGTCGAATTACTCATTAAAATATTTCTAAGTAGACTTGTTTAATGAAGTTTATATCTGTAGAAATAATATCACATAAGGGAGCAGCTTCCGTAAACGCGCTTCTAAGATTATTTTTATACTTCGTCACTCAATTACAAGTACCTATGGAACCCACAGATAATACATAATGATGTCGATGAAGGAACAACATAAGGATAACATCTTGAAGACAACGACACAAACTTTATATTCTCTGTGTAGATTAGGTTCAAGGTAATTGGATAAGCTTAAGCAGAGCTGGTGTAATTTACAACAAAAAAGAGTGAAATCATTACTTCCGGGAAACGTGAGAAAAAATAATTTTCATATACAAGATAGTAGAGATACTAGGTGTATAATATCACCTAGGTAGGAACTACTATGTTTTATAAATGGAAATTAATAGTGGAAAACTAACTTTAGAAATTGTTATTAGGTGCGTTGTGAATGAAATGGATATATTGACTTTTCAAAATCTTAAAAGACAGAAACAGTTAGCTCCAGTGCAGATCAAACTACATGTAGCGAACGGACAAGTTTTATCAACACTGGGTACAGTCAGTTTGACTAATCAAGTAAAAGGACAGAGTATTCCTTTTATAATTTACATAGTGAATAGGACCTTTCAACATAAATTACTTGAACTTACCATCATGCGAACTTTATGGCCTAACTTACGAGATATTTCTTGTTTTAAGACATTATCTACAGGAAATGAAGAACACCGGATAACAAGTCCAATGCAGATAAATGTAGAAAAAGGAAAAAAAAAGTTGTTGAAAGACACTTTAATAACATACTATACTGATGTATTTGAAGATGATAATTCACACCCTATTGTTGGTCATAAAGATCATGTGCATTTACAGCTATTGGCCACACTAATCTCTCGAAAAGTTTATAAACTACCATATAGTTTGGAAGTATAGGTTATTTCAGGTTTGGATAAACTAGTAAAATATAATAGTTTTGCTCCTGTAACATATTCAGACTGAGCTACACTGATGTTAATTGTTCTATAAAATCAATCCACAGAATTTTGTGTCAGTGTAGATTTCAAAGTTTATATAAATAAATATATTAAACATATGTCATATCCACTACAAGTTCTAGATGATAACCTGTATAAATTAGAATAAATAGATAAATTTTGGTTCTGGATCTAAATCGAGCTTAGCTTCAATTACAATTAGATCAAGAAGCACAGAAAACGTTTTTGTTCTCAATACACCATGGTAACTACTCATAAATTTAAGACTCCCACTCGGGCTTTCAACTTACCCGTTTTTCCCCACTGTTTTGTATACACCACATTAGCTGAATTTCAGCTCGCACCAGAGTAGTACTATAACCTTGTTTCTGGAACACCGAAATATAGACCAAAATACTATTTACGAGATTTTCAGCGACGTCAAAACCGTCGTAGGTTCCCTAATATCGGATACCTTTTAAGGTTATAATGCATTTTACCATTTATTAATTATTTTCAATACTTAGCAAATATACTTTATGCATACTGTTATACCGATTATAGCCTGTATTCTATAAATATTGTTTACTCATAATATATTTTTACTATTAACTGCTTATTTTCTATGAAAATTATCATTTACTGCTCATTTCCTGTGCAAATAAAATTCGCAGGTGGCAGTGCCAGTGCCAGATGTCAATGAATGACAATAAACTCCAAACCTTCGCTCTTCATTATTGCAGGTTTGTCGCGAGTACTATCTCTATATACACTATATATAAGCCAAACCAGACAGAGGCTTGACAGTGTATTTCATTATTGTGTATTTCATATATGGTGTTACATATATGAAACGCTGTGATTCTTTACATGCATGGTGTTGCATATATGAATCTCTATGCATTAATAGATTAATTGCAATAACCAGAAAATTGATGTATACCATGATTCTTCACCCCCCTCCTTAACTTGTCCCACTACTAACTCACCCTGTACTTAATCACCTTTTACCCACGTGTTTTATATTACATAATTCAAATAGCAACAATTCTGACCATTTCCAATTCTGACCATTATCCAACAATCGTGAAAACATCAAGCACCATTTCCAATCAGAAGAGAAAGATTATGCTTCGCTGAGCCAGGAGACCAATATAATTCAGCAACTCGATTGGATAACACATAGAGCTTATTTACTATTTCCGAAAATTCAATGTTGCCAAATTTCAGAAATTTCAAAACAGTGTTCTTGTAACTCCGTAACCGTTGACGTTAGAGCAAAATCCTGGGACGTTTTACCCTTTATGGGCTTCGGAGTTTTCGAAAGAAACAATCAAAAAATTTCAACCATGTATAATAAAAAGTAAAACAGATTCTATAGCAGGGATACCGTAAGTTCCTAAAAGCAAGGTTTGGCAGTTTTCTCCTAAATTTAGGTCTGTCTGATGTTTATTGGGATTTTACCCGGATCCACAAGCAAACTCTTGTCACTTTGTCATATATACTTGAGTCTATTTTTTTTTTTTGTTTTAAATCAGTTGTTAGATTGTTCAACATATTGTTGACTTTACATTACAATAACATGAAAGGACGATACAAAACTCTGATGCAGACCTACGTCTTGATTTAGCTTCATACTAATACACTGATAAGCATCTATAAATTATAGCAATATTTAGATGTTATTACCTTTTTCACAATAAATCTTGTGATGGTAAATGTTAAAATTGACACAGAAAAATTTACATTACAATGCCAATGCCAACAAAATTGACACTATTACAATGTTGCACTGCATTGCACTGTCAACTTGCTCCCCCCATCAACTTGCCCCACAACTCACTTCACTCTGTTCTTTATCACTTTCACCCACGTGTTTTATATTAGTCTAATAGCGTCAAATTGTCCCACTCTTCAACTTTCGCGCAACCCACTTAACCCAGCGCCACATAATGTTGATACAAGGATATTAATATTACGTCACTTCCCGTGGTCAAAGAGCTATATAAGTAAGAGACAAACAGGGCGGTAAGGGTTTGGTCTTGGCAGATTCAAGGTATACGGGGCTTATCACGTGTCTGAGTTATATTATGTTTCATATACTCGACTTTAAGCGAAATTAAAATTTATTAGTGCAGCTAAAGTTCATTGATTGCTATGTTGTACAACACTAAGAACTGAAGCGAAGTGTGTATTGGGGTGAAGTGGGTTTTATATGCTTATACTGCCCAAGTATACAAACTTCACTTAAACACACTTAGCGACATTATTTCGAGACCGATTTGCACAAATGTTAATACTCCTACGCTTCAAGGTTCACCTTATTGATTGAGACTATCTGTAATGCACTGTGATTTACTATTTTTTCTTAAAATTGAGGTATAAAACGGTTCTCGAAACACTTCTCTTCACGAATTGAAACCTAGTAATTCTATAGTTATTCTCAATATAATAGAGCAAAGTAATGAATGCGTTGTTGAAGGTTATGTGTGTTTATGACAACTGCTGCACTGCATGCATACATAGAACATATATAATCATACATAGAACAATCAAAATGAAAGCAACACTAGTCTAGAATGTGAGGTATTATTTCCGTATTTACCTTGAAGATTATTAGAATGTTCAAGATTTGAAGTCTACACAATGGTTGCGAGTGCACCGCGACATTTTAAAGTATGATCTATAGATGCTTAATGAGTGTGTATTGTACACACACTTACTCTATGTGCACCAACTATAAATAATAATTATCTCTCTTTGGATTAAAATAAAGTTCGCTTGATAAGTATTTGAATATATCGCTGAATGCTCTGACACCTTGACGGGTCTCTGATATCATAAGGCACCGACTACAACATAAGACCCTTCTCACGTTAGGTTGTAGGTTGCTTCGAGGGGCAGAAAGATAATGATGCCCACTTGGAGATACTCTGGCCTTGGTACAAGAATAGTGCTACCTTCATCAGTATTCTTTAGCCAAGAGTGTTCACTTTTGCAAGAAGTACGATAGCATAAAAAGACGAGTTACATTCGGAGACATTTACTATGCAGAAACTAAGTCCCGCTAGTGGTTATATATCATTAAGTTCCATCTTACATAACTTGCAATGCTGTTTTACATACAATTTCAAGTTTAAAACTTTCACTCCATAACTATAACAGAAAATATGTGGAATTCATATCATCTCACCTACTAAAACATACTATTATTATGTTTTGCCTAAAACAACATTTCTACTGCGTGCACAAATATTAATCTTTATCACTTTGCATTACACGGTTCTTTCTCTCACTCTAGTATGTCATCTAGCGTCCTCATTTTAATTACTTCACTAACGCGAGGAATAGCCTCGAACAAACTACGACTCGCACGAAACATTATCAAAGGTTGTGCATTGCCTTTCTTTACCATATCTATGATTTATATAACCGCGCAAACAACCTTTCGTTGTTTCATTTCCAAACTGCTTCGTTAGTATTGCTTTAACAGGACTTATTATTCCGCTTTAAAGTAATGCTACTATCTTGTTATAGCTTCCAAACTATTGGTGTTCATTCTATCATATAGTTAACTATTTTCACACTTATAATTCCATATATAAAATTACTTGTCCATAAGATTGTTTAACTGACTTGTCCTTTACGTATTACTTCCAAATTGTCATATGCACGCTGGCTTTGATCAACTTTGGTCTAATCATCGACCCTCGTTCACATTCTGTCGGATATGGGTAAACTTCAGTATAAATCATCCATGTAGAGAAAGATATCTATTCAGCCAACTGATCAGGGCAGCTGTACAGGTGACGTATCAAGTGTTTCACTATAATGTTAAATTAAAATGAAAACAGCTTTGGTCTGCTATATAAGGAAACGAAATAATTACTTACTCTTCTCTCTAAAAGCTACATATATGATTAGCTTTGCTAACGAACTTTAGTGCAATTAGAACGTCAGTTTAATACGTATTATTTACCACTACAACTACAATCAACAGCTACCAACTGCTCTATTCATGTGAAACAGAGCAACAATCAAGCTCTAATGTGTTATCAGTGTCTCAATGAAGGTTAGTGCAAACGAAACATCTCCAAACGGATATGTAATATATCAGTGTGCTAATTCATCGATACTTTTCACACATGAGAAAGAAGTGTTCAAAAGTGTAAGAAGAGTAAAGAAGAAAAAATATATATGATTAGTAAATCCAATCGAAGGTGGTGTTGTGTGTGTAGTAGCTACCATTTCAGTTTGCTATCATTTCATCAACATTTTACAACTATCAACTATCTTCGTGAGAAACCACTATAATAAACCACTACTGTGATATTACCATATCAACAAGAGTTAGCAGTTATCCTTCAGGAGGTTCAGAATATACAGTCCGTAAACAATAGACTATCGTACATTACGATAAGTACTCTATGGGGCAACAGGGTTTTATTAAACGTCTATGCTACTGTAACCACAAAGACATATTCTACGATGAGCTAGAAAGGCTGTTTGGCCGAATGCAAGTATAATCCGAAAATCTTGTTGGGTGATTTCAATGCAAAGGTAGGCCTTTTTTTTAATATAGACCTACTATATGCAAATAAGCCCTTCACGAAAAGAAAAACAACAATGGAGAAAGACTGATAATTTACGTGATTTCGAAAAACAAACTGGTAAATGTCATGTATTTTGGACCAAAAAACATACAAAATATAAACATGGGTATCACCGTACGGCAAAACTCTCAACCATATCGATCCCGTATTAGTAGGGGACGAAGACACACCAACATAATGGACGTTAGGTCATACAGAGGAGCGGAAGATGACACCGACCATCAATTAGTTATCACAAAAGTAAGGAAAAAGTTATGCATCGCGAACAGAAAAAAAAACATTTCATCAAAACAAGTGAAATTCGAAGTTAAACGATTAGATAATCCGAGCATAAAAGCAAACTACCAACTCGAACTCTCAAATAGGTTCGAAATCCTAGCCGACTCGAGTAATAATAATGATGATACTAATAATGAAATCCATATAAGTTGTGGGAGGCAATCATGAAACAAATAAGAGCGCAGTGAAGGAACATGTAGGTGAGAAGAAAGAACAGAAAAACAAACCTTGGTTTGATGAAGAATGTCTTAAGCTTCATGAGGAATTAAAACAAGCAAGGCAACGAGGACTAAGTAATAAAAGCAAAGCTTAAGACTGAAATGTATAGCTAGCGATGGCCAATACTTCGAATAAAATAGTTGTTAGCATTCTCATCCAATCATTGTGTCTTTTCTGTACATAAATTCGGGTTTAATATTTACGCACGTGGTAAACGAGGTATTATGGGAACAAGGATTGATTTCAAAGACAGATTGGTACTCCAAGAAGACATAATGAAGTTCCTCCCCTTCCTCGTACTTCAAACAAATAGGTTTTTGTACTGTTGCTCCCAGATGTTCTTTATTTACCACCCTCTTTCTAAATTTTTCTTTCGCTAAAAGTTTATTGAATGAATAATAGTAACCTTGGACTGCAAAAACTGTACCTTGACTAGTGAGTATAAAATTAGAATTTTGTACCCAAAGTTTTTCAGAGATTATGGCGAACCTAGGGTTGGATTTAGAGGGCAGCTCTTTGCCTCCCAATTGGTATGTGGGAACAAGTTAACAGAAACAAAACTGATGGTAAAATATGAATTTCTGTGTGCTTTACTGATTTTCAAAAATTGTGTGTATTTTATACCGTCTATTTTTCAGAGGCAGTGACGGAACCAGAGGTTCTTATTTTACCTTCTATTTTGTTTCTATTAATCTGCTCCCTCCCAAGAACTGGGATGCAAAGAACCCAACCCTGGCCTCGCCAATGTCTCTCTAAAATTATGGGTACACTATTGGAATTTTGTACCCACTATTCAAAGATAGTTTTTTCAGTGCACATACGTAACAATATAGTGAATTAATAATACACTATCAATACGTTAGTTGGATAGTTTTGATAAATTGAGTCCACATTCATTAACTCTACAGTCGTAGGTGGCTCTTCAGCATAGCTTAGAATTACTTGTGTGAACTATGGCCTCTGGAAATATTTCGGTTAGTTCTCGAACTACAATCCGATTGCAAATGCAAACAGATCATGAAATTTCACACTATGACTACTACGTTTGTTTCCACTCGGATTATCCATTCTGTTGTCCATAGAAGCATACATCTATAGTAAAATTCTCCATAATGAATAGTCCCACTACTATAACGTATTGGATTTGTACATCCGCTTCTCCTGCTTGCCTAGGAATTGAAATAATCAGATTCACAATTATTAATGAAACAAGTTCATACTTGAGGTGAATCACGTAAAGTAATCTGTCTATATGGAAAGCAGGAGTTAATATGATTTGCGCCATTGTATCCCTCCTTCCAAAATAATTATTTTTGTTTTAACAGAATGATCTATTGTTATACTGACTGACCCCTTCTACTTGATTTATACTTTTCTAATCCCTTATTATCTACCTCTACGATTATTTCTGTGAGAATAACTAGCAGCAGCTCTTCTACCACTAAACTTGTTATTGGATGTTCGAGAAACCTCAAATGCCTTTAATTTCAGGTATACTCTGAAAATATTAAATTCATGCCCGTGCTATATACTTTATTAGAATATAGCACGGATATATACATTTAATATTTTCTCAAATTTGGACGCAATAACACCATAATGTCTGCTAGGGTGTTATGTTATCTAACAACAGGTTCAATCAAACCCAGAAAAATACTCTATTAATTCACTAGAAATTTATATATATAGAGTGTTGAAATGATTACTATGCTGATAAAATTTACACAGAAAGCGCATTCAAAATCATTAAACTTTCTGTAGTCACGAAACGGTTCAAGAAGCCAATTTATGGGTGTTTCTAAGAGTATATGCGCAGAATGTCTAATAAATCATCATGAATCTCTAAATCTTCTGAGAAAAGAGAAAATGTACTATCGTTTCGGAGAATGTGGTGAGAAGTATAATTTCAGACCTCTTAATATTATCGAGCTTGGACTTATGATTACGTTTATTTTGATGTTTATAAAAGGTTTCTTTATCAGAATTATCCCTTTATGGACATATATAGAATACAATGAAAACCTGATTTATTGATCCTTTCCTATCGTAAAATACAATATAATGACTTCTATACGTTTTCCGCCACGTATACATTCTTCCGAAGAGTACCTCCAGTAATTCGTATAAACAATATAATCGTTAATATTGAATTATAACTCTTCCAATGTACTTTGTATGAATTATAAAGAGCAAAGAATGGCACCGAATCATACTGCACACAATACTTACTTTAAAGAAGAAACAAGAATAATCTTCATGAGCATCACCATGTTTATTTTGCAAGTAAATTATTTTTTTTTCACCTTACAATTGGTGACCAAGTCTCCTGCATATATATATATATATATATATATATGAACTCGTTCGTTAGTGTGTCCTGAGAACGCACTACAAAGGAAAGTGTGCCTAGAACAGAAAAGGGTTGAGAGCCACTGTATTCAAGCCTCATATACCTGGATGGAACCAACAAACATCGAGCAATTTTCTACGGAAATAAAAAATTTTCGAACTTCGTTCGGCACACCTGAAATTTGTTTGAAAGGGTTGATAGAAGTAGCCGGTTTCTGCGTCAGTAACGAACTCACGATTTTCCAAAGATTAATACGCAGCACTTTTAGGAGAATAATATGGACCATATCCCTGCTTTGCATGTTGGGAACAATCTCAAATCTAGACACACATCGATAAAGCAGCCAGTCATACTGCTATATCTGTTTTTCTGCTACTTCAGCAGAAATTTGGCTCAGACGCGCTTCCGTCTTATCCTGTTTATTTCATTCTCTGTCAAGTTACCGGATACATCACCTATCGACTTTTGCGTCATTGGTCTCTTGAATAGAGGCATTGCTTCACGACGTCCCACTATTGTTGAGGGTCTTTGAAAATGTGTAAACAAGTATGGAATAACATTTTACTTGCCTTCCTGCGGTGAAAGCGTATGGACCGGAAGTTTCAATGCCAATGCATAGGCTCGTGGCTGTCACATTCAATACCAACATTGGTGGCAAAAGGGGATTTGACCGTTAAAAAGTTATGACAAGTCACCCAGTCTTAAGTGAATCAATATTCTGTAATGTGTTATATAAAATATATGACATTTTTGAACTGAGAAGAGGTCTGGTAATGTTAGCACTGGAAAACAACCTTTTCGTTTAGAGTTGTGCATGTTATCATAATCATAAACTTAACGGAATTTGGAAGTGTACGCAAGGAACAGTAAATTATTTAGCCTAGAAATACTGTGAGCCATGGCGGGTGTTAGAAATAAATATAAACTTCTGTAATTTTCATACTATGTGCCTGGCAGCGTTGACTACTTTAGGAAGTAATTATATAATTTATGTTATGATACTTTCGGTATCGTTTAATTATCAGAATATTAGAAGATTTTTGTGTCAGATTTAAAAAAAAGTAGTCTTAAAAGTTATATTCATTTCTAATATCACATTAAGCACAGTTCTTATTTAGAAGTTATTAAAATCGCAGAGATATACTATTTTCCGAAGGTGAAATCAGAACATACCTGACAACTATCTGTCTTTTCTTGTCCTTCTACGAATCCTGCACAAAACATATTTTCCGTTAGGTATTTTTCTTGATAGCCAGATTCGGTTTTACATGTCTCTAGTGACATTATTGCCACCGTAGTTTCCATAAGAACTTGAGATCCTACTGCTCTGTTCCTAGTATCTGTTGCACCCCATCCTGCCACCATTCCATTATCTCCATCTATGATTAAACCTGTTTGAATACATTTTTTTTATTTAAGACCAAGTCAACAATTATTATTTGTGAACAAGTGGATTGATTTTCCTAATCTCCACATTATATGAACCTTGTAAATAATCAAGTATGTTACGTTCAATCTGGATGAAACAAAAATTTAGAACACAATGTAGCTTTACGTTACTACATAATTATGCAAAAAGAATGATTTGTGTCAGATTTTCTGGTCTTATGAGTTATAATCATTGTAAAATTCTGCCTCAAGCAGCACGTACATCAACACTCGTTCGGCCCTTATGCAGAATTTTAGAATCTATCTTTAATCGTATCTTAATGATTTATCTTCCTTCGTAGTCCAAAACGTGTGTTTGTCTTATTCCACGTATACCTTTGCCCTTCAACCTTATCTCAAATGGCACCCCTTTATGTACAACGTTTACGCGCTCACTTCCGCAAATAGTATATTTTTTTATTGATTCCACGCGATTGCGGAATACGGTTTTAATAAATATTTATGCCCCTACCGAGAACTCTGATGATACATTTATGATGAGCTAAAATGGTTGATCGATTGATTACAAAAAATGTAATACGTGAATTTTATTGGAGGTTTCAAAGCAAAGGTAGAAAGTGAAGAAAGCTGTAGACCTAGTAAAGACAAACCAAGGCTTCAAGAACTCAGGAAAACCACGAGCTTAACACTAAGTTATGGCCGACGAGAGTTAATCGCTGATAGTTCAGTATGCTGAAAATTCAGACGGGTAGCAGATTGAGAAAAAAACAATACCTCCCTCACTTTTCTCGGACATTGCTCAGCAACTCTCCGATATTGCCACATTTCTTCTTAGGTTTATCACGTGGCAAATCGTTTAGCTTTACATCTCATCGTTTGTTGTATAAAAGTATTTATATTTTTCCTGTCTCTTCCAGCGACAGAACGTACCGGACTGTATTCAAGTGCGATTGGCACTAAAATCAAATGGGATCAGTGCTGCAATAGCCTTTGTATTCTCTCTCCCCCTCTCTCTCTTTTGTAAAACGAACCGCCAACGACTAACTAATTTTGCCAGTGTAATTTGTCTTTTCACGCAATATCTTTACACCAGTATTTGTAAGTTTCTTCGCTTCACGTATTCGTTGTGAAGTCGACAGGCAAAATAACCAGAAAAAATAAAGGTTCATGAGCTATTTTGAAATTAAGATTCTCATGCAGAAAGTCAGAATAATTAAAATAACTAAGCCAACGACAATGATGAGGCCACATTGCAAGAAAATGAATATGTGATTGTTGGCTATAAGGAAAATGCGTAAGAGGAATGTATTTATTTATTTTGTTTATTAAGTTTCTGATACAGCTGGAGTTGCCATATAACACAGAAAATTAATAAAGTTACAACAAACTAAATAACATTACTAGAAACTAAATAATACTTTTTTTTTATTAATAGAAAACTAAGACAACAGAAAAGGAGGAAAAATCATTGTAACATTTAAAGAGTGAATGATCTTCAACAAAGGACTTAATTTCTGGTATTAAAGTAGCTTCTTAAGCAAAATTGTAACTGATAATCAGATATTATTATCAAAAGTTAGCTACGTGGACAAGTAATCACTTCAGTGGACAGCGTACTCCCTCTTGGCAATCTTTTAAGAATACAAAGTATGATTATCTCAGCAATATAGATCATAGATGAAACTAATATCATATAAATTTCGTAAGACGAATGATGTAAAATTAAGTTTGTGATAATATCACTATTACTGTTAGTAAATGATTCAAATCAGTTAATCAACCAATTTAACGTAGTATATAATATGATCTTACTCTTTGTACTAATATTCCTTTCCAACCATTTCGCTCTAACATCAAGCTTAAGTTATTTTTTTCTAACATTTCCTAACTAGCATTGTTGACGAAGGTATCGTTTATGTTCTGTAACATGATGTAGTCTAATTATTAAAAAAAATATTCGTGAATGTGCCAAAGTGTATCTGAATAATCCAGGACTTTTCCTACAGTGAACGGGAGGAGACACCCTAACAGTGCCGCGCAAACGAGGCACGTAAATAAAAAGAGAGGTATTACGTTTAGTCAGAATTTGATTTCTAAATTCAATTGGTCTTATACCATTTACTTTGACTTTTGGTAGCTCGTGTAGTCTATAACTAGGACATGATGAATGTGTTGCATGAACACCCTTGAATACATGAAATATAACATAATAGTTCTTTATATCTCATTATCATAGAATACCATTAATTTATTAATATAAATATTCTGAATTTATAAAACAATAACTAAACAACAATGAATAAAATTTTAGAAATACATTTTTCGCTATCAACAGTCATGGTCTCTTTAATGATCTTGAAATTTAATTCATACTCGTAGCCAAAAATGTGAACTATCTATATACATTGATATTGAACAAATTTTCCTTTTTTGATCCTACTTGAATGAAATATTGACATTACGTGTGTCACAATATATTATACCCATTACATATATGTCCCATCTTGGATTAAATAATGTGGTACATATTTGGACAACGAAACAATCTTAAACTTATACATAAGAACATAATAACATTAAAACATTATTTAAGCATAATTTCGTATTCACCAATGTTTCGCAAATATCTACCTATCTATCATCCCACATTCTGTATTTGTATTTCATAATACCCTTTATTGATTTGAAAGATCTAATGATTCATAAAAACTTTCAATTTGCAATAGTCATTTATTGCCTTCAATTTCCACATTTTTTTTATTTTGTACATCTTTCCTTGAACTTATGCTTATTATTGAAACATCTAAGTCATATTTCTTCATAATGGCTTGCACTATTACATTTCTTATAAAGGAATTATGTTTTTTCTCTTCAATTTTCGTAAAAAAATATTTCCTCCCAGGATTTAAGTACCTTTCGTTTTATCATCCTTTTTTCCTTACACCATCTCTTGAACATTTTCGTTAAATCAATCATCCTTTTATATTTGTGACATGTAATCACTTGATCATCTGTTAGCACATCAATATTTTTACCTAAAATAATATCCACTTTATTTCTATATGTTATATCTCGTTGATATTTCATTTCGAGTCCATTATATAAATAATCTGGAATCATACACAAATATGGATATTCGATTGTCTTAATTTCCACCTGGCTTCTACCAAGAACCTTCTTCCGTATCTTCCTGTCATCTAAAAACAAAATCATTGGTTTCATTGCATTCCGATTTGGCATAGTTTTATTCGTTTTCCTGTGCCTCTTACGGTACTGTCTGAGCCATACTTCTATGAGCACATGTTCTTGATTGTACTTTGTCTCATTTCATTCTTGTAATCGCTTTGCTACTTTTTGAAACTTTCTCCTTCATTGTGCTAATCATGTCTCTGAGGTTTTACATAATCATTTCTTTGTTTCACTTTGTCCGAATTTCCGGTTTTTCTAATCATTTTCTCTTACTTTCAGCTCCTCTACTTTTCGTTTTATTTTTAATCAGTGATCTTTTATTTGTTTTGCTACGATCAACGTCATTCGGATTATTCTCTGGAAACTTCTTTATTTATCTCTCATTAGCACATTCATCAAATGTTCTCATTATGACTTCATCTCCAACTCCTTTTCTTTCTCTTTTCCTATCCTATTTGTTTTTCAAAATTTCACTTGGGTCCTTTTCCTTCTTATTTCTCTTCTTTGCTATTTCTTTGTCATATTTGATGAGTTGTAATTTAACTCTCCATTCATCTTTATCTTCAGAAATTCTTCCTGTCTTTCTTTATACTTCTCTTTCAGTTTTTCTCAAGTCCTTTTTCCAATTTTAATTTTATTTCCTTTGTTTCTTTCGGTGCATTCTATTCCTATTTATTTTTCCTTCATTCTCATTTCATTCTCGTCTAGCTTCTTTGATTATTTCTGCTTCGTTTCTATTTCTTTTTCATCTGTTTTCTTTGTTTGAATCTGTTGCCTCAATTATTCTGTTCTTATTTTATTTTCATCTATTTTCTCTACTTCGTCTTATTCACTTTCTATTTCCTTTTTCGTTAAGATTTTTTCATTTCCATTTATTCTCTCTATTTCAATCTCTTCACTTTCTTTTTAATTTTATTTCATAACTATTTAATTTTCATTTATTAAATATACTTCGTTTTTTTTACTTTCCATTTGATTTTCATTCTTTCTTACTTGATCTTGAGTTAATTGTATTGTGTTTAATTCCGCTTGTCTTGGTTAACGTTTATCTTATTCTACTTGCTTTCCCGATAAATTTTCTTTGGAACTCATCTTGCCTTCTCCAAAACATGTTATCACTTTTCTTTCTGCTCTAATTTCGTGTTCTTTGGTTTTTGCTCCTCATTCCTCTTTTTCTCTTTCTGCTCTCCTTCTCCTTTATTTTTATGCTCTTTTTGGCTTGCTTCCTCCATTTTGTTTTCTTATTTTCTATTTCAGTCTTCATACCTTGCATTATACGCTTAAGTATTGTTTCTATTGTTCCTATATTCCTTTGCTATATTCATTTCTGTAATTTTTCCTGCTCTTGAACAATACCATGTTCGTCTTCATTCATTCGTTCTATTGCCTTAGTATTTCTAGTATTCCTCCTTGTATTACAAAGGTTGTCTTTGTTATCTCCGAGAATTCCACCTCTGGGTCGTCGCTGATCAATCGTTCTGTGTAATGTTCTGTCCCATTTCTGTGAACTATTTTATACTGAGATAGCTATTACTATTTGTAAACGATTCTAATCAGTTAATCAATGAATCCAACGTACTATAGTATAATATTTGTAGTAATTTACTTTTTCAAACATTTCACTCTAACATCAAGCTTGGGTTAACTTTTCTATTATTTGCCGGCTAGCTTTGGCTACGAAGGTATCGGTTATATTATGTAACTTGATGAAGCTCAATAATTCAAAAAATATTCGTGCAGGTGACAAAGTGTCTCTCAATAACCCAGAACACTTTCTTACACGGAGGACACTTGTTTTTATTACAGCGCTGATCTGTTGTGTATCACCCAGTAGTGCTGCGTAAACTGAACACGTATATATAATGAGATGTATTACGTTTAGTCAGAATTTAATCTATAAACTCAATTTGTCTTATAACATTGACTTGAACTATCGGAACCTTGTATAGCCTATAACTAGGACAAGTTGAATGCATTGCATGAACACCCTTCAATACATGAAACATAACATAAAAGTTATTTTATCTAATTCTCATAAAACACCATTAATATAATAATATAAATATTCTGAATGAATAAATAAACAACAGTTGATAAAACTTTAGAAATATATTTTTTGCTGTCAGCAATCATGATCTCTCTTTAATGATCTTGAAATTAACTTTATACTCGTAGCCAAAGATGTGAACTATCTATATACTTTGATATTGGACATATTTATCGCCATTTTGGATCCTTAATGAATGCAATATTGACATTACGTGTATCACAATGTATATACATCCATTACATGTTTTGCAGTGAAGTTCAAGGTTTCCATTAAAATCACTTTTAGGCCTTCTAAGAAGAATATGAGGAAATTCTTATCAATTTCAAAAAACATTATATAGGATGTGCCTCACTAGCCTATTAATTCAACATCGTTCCTAAAGTACACCCTAGGGCTATTATGTTTAAAGTACATTTGCCAGTAATTAAATATACTGTTATAAACAATCTTTCTGGCATAGGTGCTTATAACTGAAAACCGAGAAATACCATACACAGAAGTAAACAAACTACAAGGAGAAAACCTACTCGTGAAGTGAAACATTTAAAAGAAATAATTTGAATATTCTTACCTGGCATTGCAATTCTCACAAGTCCTACTCTATCTGATTCTTCGAATGGTTGCTCCAACTCAACTAAGGCAATGTCATTATTATGTTCGATTGGTT
Organism: Lepisma saccharinum; assembly: GCA_022664845.1. Taxonomy (NCBI): domain Eukaryota; kingdom Metazoa; phylum Arthropoda; class Insecta; order Zygentoma; family Lepismatidae; genus Lepisma; species Lepisma saccharinum. The sequence goes on from JAGDQP010000032.1 coordinate 240,000, forward strand.
TATTATATTCCTCATGCAGAATTATCTTCTTAGCTTTTCTAATACTTGCAGTATCAATTTCGCTTGTTTTGAGAATACCACCCACGAAATCGTAATCTGGACCATTCAACCTGTTCATGAAATGAAATGTTAAAATATTGAATCCAAAGGCAGACGCAAGTTTAAATATTACATTTATATTTTTAAAAGAGAAGAAGAGGCCCCTATATTCTTTATATATATGCCGGGAAGTATGTACCGGGTAGTACTAGACGATGTGGCCTGTGGTCTTTAGGACATGTTACCTCACATTGAAATAAGGAAATGGAATATTGAATAAATCTTAATTTATTGAATATCAGTGTTTGATGTACGTGAATCTTCTGCGGGATCGTCACAAGTGTCGTAATATATCGGCAAATAATTACATAAGGCGTCTCGGTTTAGTAAATTCGAATCAAAGCTGTGCCCAAGTTGAACATTTACCTCTTCTTTACTCCCAAGAAATGAGAATGACGAACAGGCGTGCAAAATTATAATGAAAATCACGATACTTTAAGGGACTATTTCATTCTAATCACTTTACCATCCTGTTACTTTTAATTTTTCATAATACTTTACACCTTTGTTTTCAGATTCCTTTTGCTTCGTTAGCTGAGTTTACGTTAAATTGCGTCACATTAGAAAAATAGTACAAGGGACATGAAGTGATTACAATGGATCATCTACGAAGCTATCATTATACAAGGTATTCATTGCAACCAGGGCGCTCGCTTTCTGTGCGCGTAGTCAAGAGATTAATTATCGCCGGAATACATTGAACGGAGTAGTTAGGAACTCACTTTACCAAACATAGGGCCTGTCCATAAAAGCTCGCCCACTCATTTAGAACGCAAATATAAAAAAATCATCCAACCAATTTGTTAACTGCATTTTAAATTGTGCAATACTATTAAGACGGTTGCAGTCTTTGCTTAGGTTCCAGTCGAGAAATAAATTTGGTATTACCTTAACTTCAGATACTTTCAAGATACCAGCAGTATTTCCTTCCATGGCGATGTGGATGTCGAAAGTTGAAGTGAATTTGTCAGTAAGGATAAAGGACAACGCCAGGACTTGTCTGAAGTTACGTGTGAAGATGACTTATACTGGACGACCCGATTTATACATTCCCTTGAACTAATGAATATACGAGGTTAATGAATGGCCACGATAAAGCATGGTGAAAGACGGCAAAAATACTTCACGAAACCCTATTGAAATTGAAACGTCAAAATAGAGATAACACCACCCTAATAAACCTACTGGAAATCATAAGTAATATTATAAATTTTATGATATTTTCTTGCTATGAATGGCATATATTTTTCAAATGTGTGTTTCAGATTATTCTGAACATTACAATTTAATATGAAAAATGTAAATCAATTTGGACTTCTCATAAAAGTAGTCTGAATATTGCAATTTAATCTAAAAAATAAAAAAAAAAGTTCCATTTTTGAAGCGAAGTTTTTATTAATTCCACTCATTAAATGATCTCCAACTGACTCGCCACTTGAAGTGGAATACAAATTTTACTTAGTAATTATGATAATCAATTAGCATTGAAAATACTATTTTTTCTGTTTTAAGTATCACAGAAGGTGATGGTCACCGAAAAATCCAATGTCAATGGGTGAAGTAAAATGAAAGTTGCTCTAGACTAACTGTTTCCATTTGCCAACAGCAACACTACTAACATTCAGTGTCTACAAAGTACAAACATATTCGTAAAACAACAAATATGTCCTCATTAAAAAAAATGTTACTGATTTTTACAACCAAGTTAGAGGTTATGTACAGTGTCAGCATGCATCGATGCTGACGAAATTAAATAACTACTTAAAATGTCAGTATGCCTACAGTGAAATACACTATGGATAAAATATTAACATTTGTAACATGAAACAAGTAGCTATTACACTTAAGATACTTTTTGTAATCACGTAACTTGCACTTACAAGGAACAATAAGCGTTGAATGTGAATTATTTTGTACACTACCACATATGAAAGAATGTTTCAGGTATACAACAGTGTGACAAGGCTTATCAGAAACTATAGACAGTGGCCAACACAAGGCACATCATTTGCTTATCGTTCCTTGTTAGTATTTTTATATTTATTTACATGTAATATACTCCTCTGAAATATACAGTGTTGAAAAGAACATTTTCGGTTTGAAATATATCAGTAACCTGCAAGCACATTTTTATATTTTTGTTTGTAGTAACCGGGTCGGAATTACTGGCCTTCCGCCAGACTCCTTTCCAGATGGCTGATAGGAGAATGTAGACCAGGTATGGTGGGTAACGGAAATATTCCGGGACGGACCAAAACCAGTACTCCTGCCTTGCAGTTAGAGGAGAGATCGACATAGGTTAGGGTAGAAAACCCCGAACAAAAATATCATGGTGAGGGAGAGCTGCATCACCATTACCACTCTGAGGATAAAGATGAATGACATCGTCACCGCCCAAAGATGGACAGAAGAATCTTGAATGTCTGCCTTTACTGCGAGGTCGTAGAACTGACAACTTTTCATCGCTAAACCACATCATGAAATAGTAACAGTTTGTGCAATGATTCCTGGTGCAAAATATTCCGGAGATAAATCAGTCCCTCATTCGGATCTCCGGGCATTGATTGTTTCAAGGTGCTCCAAGAACAGCATTAACAACTAACTTAGAATTGGAACGTGGAACATACGAACATCATACAAAACGGGCGCTCTTCAAGTGTCGGTACACGAGACCGAGACCCGCAAGTTGAACATATTAGCGATACAAGAAGTCCGGTGGGAGGGTTAAGAAAGCATCCGACAGGACAAGTATGTGGTGTACCTGAGGAGGCAGCAACATGGTCAGTGATGAAAAAAACAACAGTGCAAGGTTAAAATAAAACAAGAATACCTCACCACTGAAAATGGATGTACCAGGCCCAGTCATTGGCCAGACCATCCACTAGATGTGCCAGATCATCCACTGGATGTGCCAGACCATCCACTTAGATCCCAGCAGAGCGATCTTCCATTTGCACTCAAACGGAGACTTGAAAATAAAAGCAACGGGAAAAAACTTCTCACAAGTGTCCGTTGTATTGACACATCCTCCATGCAACGGGTGCACAATGGGAACGTGTAAGCTCCTAAATAAAACAACGCTGTCTATAACTGGTACTTCGACACCTCAAATCACAGCTGACTTGGTTCAGGGAACATAATTTAAACTTGAACATGTAGCACTCTGGTTACCCAATAACTCAACTAAGGAAAGCATTTCTCAGGAGACCCATTTTATAATATACCTATATTTCTCGACTCTACTGTTTACATCATGTTCCCCAAATTTCATATACGTCGCTAACCATAACCCAAACAATCCCATGGAACACACATTAACCAGAATATACCAATAAATTACATTTTCCGTAGTCTGACAGCACTATAAAGATTTTGCCTTACACACTAAACACTAACGTAGGGAACACATTAAAGGCTGTAAAAATATTTACCATAAATACCAATTTTAATGTCTCAAGCAGAAGACTACACACTTTCCTACAGACTGTGAATTTCAGACCAGCTTTTTAGAAACGGACCGAACCACCCTTCAGATATCAAATTAACAGTGTACCAGTAAAGCAAAAAAAATCTCCGCTCTTACTGTATGTCAAACGAGCTACCTACTATTAAATTGCCACTGAGGGGCGAATTACAAATTCTTACTTTCAGTTGAAACTTTTATTTTGAACGGTAAAATTTTTAACATACAGGGTTAGTCAAAATGATGTACCCGATTTCATAAATTTATTTTGTGAAATATAATGAACATATCTGAATGTAATACATGTGGTAAGAAGGGTAACTCTCAAAGTTTTTTTCAGTCACATCACAAGTGCTCTATGTGAGCACCTCGCGTAACACGACACACATCAAGCCGATAGTCTATCTCCTGCCAAACCTTGTGTAGTGTGTCACGGTCAATCTCTGCAATGGCTGCTGTGATGCGGGCGCGAAGGTCACCCAATGTTGTTGGAAGTGGTGGTACGTAAACACGATCCTTTATGAAACCCCACAAAAAGAAATCACACGGGGTCAGATCGGGGGAACGAGGTGGCCAACGAATGAGAACTCGATCCTCCTGAGATGCACGGCCTATCCAGCGCTGTGGCAATGCCTCATTGAGATGATCCCGAACGCTGCCATGGTAATGCGGAGGGGCACCATCCAATTGAAGAATGAAATCTGCACTATCCTCTTCGAGCTGTGGAAGGAGCCATTGTTGCAGCATATCAAGAAAAACATGTCCTGTCACAGTAGGTTCAAGGAAGAAAAAGGGCCCATAAATCTTTTCAGGGGAAATGGCACAAAACACATTCACCTTGGGTGAATCGCGTTGGTGTTCCACAACTGCGTGGGGATTATCAGTTCCCCAGATCCTTACGTTGTGTCTATTCACATTCCCAGAAAGGTGAAACACCGCTTCATCACTGTAACGTAACCTTTCGGCGAACCCATCCTCTTCCATTAACGTGAGAAAATCAGCACAGAAAGACGCTCGAGCAGCATAATCAGTGTCTCTTAAGGCTTGTAGCAGTTGCAAGCGATAGGATTTCATTTGTAAACGTTTCCGCAGAATTCGCCATACAGTTTTCTGTGGCATTTCAAGTTCCCTCGCTGCCCGGTAGGTAGACTTCTGTGGACTCCACACAAAACTGGCGCGAACACGTTCCACTGTCTCTTCCTCAGCTGAAGGACGGCCAGTCGATTTTCGCTTACAGATGCAGCCCGTATCTCTGAATTTTTCATACCACGTACGAATGTTTTTTCCAGTAGGTGGGTCTCTGCCATACTTGGTACGGAAATGCCGTTGAACACTCATCACAGAGTTGTTTACATGGTAATCCAGCACACAGAACGATTTCTGCTCTCCAGTCAGCGCCATTTTTGTTAACTGCTTCCAGCGCCGCGTAGCGGTAGACAATGCAACCACGCGGGACATAAACTAAACTCAACTAAACTTTGAACTTTTACCTTTCCTTGCGCGTAGCTCACATTAAGATATGTTAATTATATTTCACAAAATAAATTTATGAAATCGGGTCCATCATTTTGACTTACCCTGTATATATTCAGAAAACAATCTTACTCTTTTTATAAAAAAAAATAAAGAAGTAAGCAAAAAGATGTTATGGTTTCATGTCGTACTAACACTACGAAAATACTAGTGAAAAATATATTATTGCGCAGATAAGATTACTACATTTGTATGTTTATCTAAGGAAGCTTAGAACATTTTCAGATGTTTGGGAAAATAAAAATGTAAAATAATATAGAGCACTCTTACAAAACTGAACATTTAAAAAAAATGCAAATCACTAATATGTGTCAAAAGTATATACAGTTTGTATTGGGTACCTGAGATTAATGATTATAAAAGTGTTGAAATGGCTTGGAGCTTAAGCGTTACATAAAGATGAATGGAAATGTACATTAGGGTGAGATGATTTTTTTTAGATATTGGAGTTCGAGTTGTCACCAAAAGTTGTGCATTAGTACCACATAAACCCCTGCTAAATATGGCCGTACTAAAATAATATCTTTTAACCAGGTCTCTGGATCCCTAAAGGACTCAATTGTTTTTGTCAAAACAAGGAATAATAATATGATACCAGTTTGCACATTTTGGGGTTCGAGTAGTTATGAAAATTTGGCATTCGTACGAAATGATGCCATATCAAATATTGCCGATTTTAGCCGTCAAACGTTTCTGTTCGTCTTCAAACTCACATTTTCGCTTGCTCCCGCGCGCGACTAAATATTTTCGATCCGACTATGTTTCAGGGAACAAACACATAACATTCTACTGCTTTTCCACACTACCCAAACTCAAATTTTTTAAATAAGTTTTGGACTATTTTCGACCCACCGAATTTTTTTAGACAATTGAGTTTGAGTAAGCTGCAAAAGTTGTAGAATATATGTTATGCTTGTTTGCCTAAACAAATCCGCAGCAAAATATCTTTAGCCGGGCCCCGAGAAAATGCCAATTGTGAATAGGTCCAGAAACAGTAGATGTTGATTTATAAATCTGAGTTTGAGTATCGCGCAAAAGTTGTGTAATGTTATGTTACGTTTGTTCGTAGAAACACAGCTGGATCAAAAATTAATTAGTCGGGCGCCAAAGTCAAATAAAATTTTTGTTTGAAAACCACCAAAAACGCTTGACGGCCAAAAAGGATTACATTTGACATGCTACGATTTTGTACCAATGCAAACTTTACATAACTGCTTGAATACCAACTTTGATGACAACTCGAACCCCCATATCTGAAAAAAAATTGGAAGCACAGTATGGAGAACAAATGCTGTCACAGCTAAGAGTGTACGAATAATGTGAATAGTTTGGTTAAGAACAAGAGTACTAAAAATGCACCCCAAGTACATGTTCATTCGACTGTAGTAATACCAGTGAATATCACACTTGGTCTTCGTGGGTGCTGTGCCGGAATCGAACACAATGTATGCCAACTTATATCCCAGGTTGTCCTAGAGTACTCTCTGCAATCCCATTCGCCAGACGATATCTGTGATGTTGTCTGGATATGTCATTTTGCTTCGAGACAATGCCCGTTGAATTTACTTTTATTTGACTGTCACATGTGTGGCCAACTTACAGTGTGAGGTGTAACTCCACGTTTAGTTCAGTAGAGACGAAATTCCAGTGATTAACATATGGTTACATTAAGATTCAGCCGTTAACAAGTGTAAAGCTTTTTCGTATCTCTGGTCAGAAGTATGTGCAAAGAATCATAGTGGATAAAGATGAGTAATAAGAACAAATGTCTTTCAGAAACTTGATAATGAAAATAAGAGATGTAGTATCGTGAAGCCCAGTGGTATAGAGGCGACGAATAATACCCAAAAACTCTTTTGTATGGTGAAAATAGAGACTAATCTCTTGTGTCTTTGAAGTATCTTTAAATACAAATGAAAATTTTCTATTTTGCCTAACATATTTGTTTGTATCTAGTATCCATGTGACTTAACCTTCTCTTCTTCATAATTGAAAGTTCCCATGTCTTGAAAATATTCACATACTCAATCAAAAATGGATGTTGCTAGTTTCACTATTCGTGTGTGCAGCTCAGTTGCATACATTTGCTATGAACGTCGTTTATACGTTTTTCGTAAATACATGGTTTTATGTAATAAATATCATAATGAGGTTTAATATAAATGTCCTTACCCAAAAGGAAAACAGTGAGCTGCTGTAAGAACCCAACTAACGTGGATGATACTACCTCCACATTTTGGTTCCCCTTTATGTCGCAATATAACAAGAAATGGATACTTCTTACGATCCTGTACAACTTTACCTCCGATTATTCTATCGTTTCCTGTAATAGAAATGTTGTTTTATTCCTGAAATTTGTCAGCACCATGATTGTAGCAACTTTACTATGCATGCAGATTTAGAACATGTAACGCAACTCATATTAGTTCAAGATAACAAATTGAATAAATAAATAAAGAAAGAAAATATCACCCGATTATTTCCCATGATTATGGTCTATATACAATTAAATAAAGTACAAAATTTTAAACCTTTCCAGGTGGGAAATTTTATATTTGAAAGTAAAATATCTGAGATATTGAATGTTGATTATACAGCGATTTTCGGAAATGAAGAAGATGACTTACAACAAAATTGCTAGCTTAAAAATGACATATAACTCAACACTTATTACAAGATAAGCAAGAAGTAAAATGACTAGAAAGCATAGAGAGACAATGTATAATAAACCTCTTAGGATAAGATAAAAAGACCAAAATTTTTGGATATTAGATATTAAGAATAGCATGTGAGCCAATTATTTCATGTACTGATTTTTCCTCAGTATACTTATAATAAAGCACTAGAAATACCAAGGAATATCCCTGGTTAATACTTTATGTAAATGGTTAAGATAATAATAGCACACACTTCTTTAAGATATCAACTGCTGATAGATCCATGTATATTTTACTACAAATATAATTACGCTATCTCTATTTGCAATGGCTCATATTTAGTAGTTGCCAACGGAAACAGAAAGATATATGAAGAAATTAAAATCTAAGAATAAAAGAATAGTGTATCGCAGTATTTTCAAAGGATTATTGGATAAGAAACATATAAATAAATTTGATAATGTAGCATTGAACATGTCTTTGTACTCTTGCAAGAAAGTGACAATTGGGAGTTAATCAAAGCTAGTTATTAAGTAAAGATAAACGCCAACAGGAGAATGATTTAATAAAACAAACGCTGCAGTTGAAACTAGACAGTTTAAAATAAGTGACCATGGAACAGGGAATGCAATAAAAGTAAACTCTTTACATCAGGAAATTGAGCAAATGTAACTAACTTGACTATGACGCGTGTTACGATAATAAATGGAAGATTATCTGAAGAAGTGAGGAAGTAAAGTCCATATGCATATGAAAATAATATATTAAGAAAGAACGGGATGACACACGTGCAATTGAGCTAGTATTTTTTTCTAAAGCTATAATCCATGGAAACCTTAGGACTTCAGGCAAAAGTAGATAGGCACTGCATATTTGCTTCAAAATTGATGAAATATAAGTACAGAGATTGCATTGGAGGCATTGTGAGATGAATGTTTTTTTTTTAGGGTGGAAGCGTGTAGGTACAGATTTTGAAAAGGTAGAAAGTTGTGTGATTTCAATGTATATCGCGTGCTAGTTGTGTGCGAATAATGTAAGTGAAGATTGGATCCTGGGTGTAGAAGCGTTTGTGGATATAATATTGACTTAGTTATTCCACGTGATAGAGTAAGTGTGGAAAAAAATATTTTGCCGTAGAGCTCTTGTGTTGGACTAGGCCTTTTAACTCTATAGGCTATGAGAAGGGGGTGCCTTTCCATGGAGTGAAGTGGAGGCAAATCTGCATCATATAATAGGTATAAGACTGGGGGATCGTGCAGATCCTTTGAGAGCTCGGGAACAAATGAAGATTACATGTGAAAATCTAATGTTAATATGTAAGAAGATAGATTGTTGATATGTATATTCGGGTGGAGATGAATTTAAACATTAAGCGAAAATAGTTTATTGGTAGTATGAAGAATGGGAGTTTGTATAAGAGTGATCGGTGAGAACATTTATCAAATAATTTTTCTAGATTGAGGATCGTAAGGCACGAAGGGTTATTACAGTGGATAGAAAATCGGTTTAGGGGCGAATTAACAGGTGTATATACTGAGGTTGGTATGAATCACTCTTGGTTCAAAGGGAGAATATGGTGTATTTTTAGGTGCGTGTTATGTCCGACAAAGAATTTTCTAATATTTTGCTGAATTTTGGAGTAAGTTAAATTGGCCGGTAAGAGAAAACGAAATTGGGGGTTTAATAGGTTTCAGGAGCATTAGTTTTAAAGATATTTGCATTGGATAACACAATCAAGCTTGTGTTCAACTTCGAGGTGAAATATGGACTGGGACTTTAATCTAAAATATTCTACTTAACGACCACAAGCATGTTCTTGTGGTTGGATTAATAAACGTAGAATATTCAAAAGTACAATTTCTTTGCTGTTTAACTAGACATTCCTCCTTTGTTAACTACTAAGACATGTTTATCTTTATACAAATTTTATAATCAGTAACTTGTGAGTATACGAATACGATCATGTCTATTACGTTACATTTTTGTCTTGTTGAACTTTATGTAACATCAAATAAGATTAGATCAAACTGACATAGTCGGTACCTTACTCTAATCGCAAATTTTGATTCTGGAATGAATGAGAGGGTAAGGTTCCTTAAATTTTACAGTGCCTATGGTTTCTTCACAATTTCATATTTGCTGAAGGTGCACATTCATACAACATGTGTTATTAGCATTTAGGTGTGCGCATTATACTAATTTGAATTCAGCTACTATTTGTTTCCTATTAAACTGACTACTGTGTAAAATCTCGTTGTTCTCTCTCTCAGCTACGATTATATGCATATGTTTATGAGACTCTTTTCTAATGTTGTAGTAATAATAAAACGTTATTCCTTTGAATTCAAATGTTTGTAGTGTATCTCAGGGCGTTTATTCTGGGTACGGGCATGAAGATAACAGATCGTCTAGAGTGCAGAAGATAGTTTCTCCTTCTAAGAATAATCTTGGGTAGACGATAACATACTAGCCAGGAGTCTTACATTCCAGTGGTGTAGAACTCTAATCAAAGTAAAGTTAAAGTTTGAGGATGTTTCATTATAACTTGATACAATATTTGAAATCACATCTTCATCAGAATCCCTACTATGATCTAATATTCCCCATGTACACTACACAACTTCGGTCTTTATAAACAGTATCTTTCATCATGAGTGAAAGTCTTCATAAGCCATGTCTCATGTCAAACTACATTACACATTCATTATTAAACTTGTTTACAATACAAAATCATTCTCCCAAAAAAAATATTTACAACTCAAAGTTCATCTTATTCTAGTCGAGCATTTAGCCCCGCCATCTATCGGTTAGTGTCTTGTCATTGTTACTATTACGGCCTGACATTTAACTTCCAATCACTGGCTTCTTGACATAATAAATTTACACAAGACAAAACAGTGACACAAACAAGTACAATATCATTTCACCAACTACAACATATCAATTTCAATTTTTAATGTGTCAACTAATTTGCACTCGTACAAAGAAAATTTAATCGGTAATTACAGAGAACATTCCTTAAATATAATTAACATTTTGATTTACAAATTGCATAGCTTTTCACAGAGCTGGTTTTGTTTATATTGATTTACTGTTTGTTTGATTTGTTACATTTTCATTTGATATCATTAAGACATAATGGTTTCCCAGTTTAATAATCTTTCGATAAATGTATAAAATATAAACGTTGTAGTTAAACTCCCAATTAGACATTAGTACTTTTGTTTAAAATGCACAACCCATTAGTCCGTTCTAACGTAAGGCAACGTAACGGAATCACATCTAGTGAAATTTGACTTGACGCAATCTTGACCTAACGCAATCAAAACTAGTGCAACCTAATATAGAGGAGCTTGGGACAAAAGCTGTCCCATTACATATATGTCCCATAATGATAGCATAATCGTAAAAAATATTTTCTTAAATTGGTAATATTTAATCAATTGGAAAAGAATGTTAAAAAAACAAATCGATAAAGATTTTTTTAATTTTTCATAATTTAGAAACCATAGTTTAGATTTTTTTATTTTTTTTTCAAAATTGAATTCTTAAATGCGGCATAACGTTAAATAACAATAATACTTCTACTTCATTATACTATTTTATCATAGATCAATAAGAGAATGGTATTTCAAATAATGTCAAATTAATATTTCGCATTATAAATAATAAGTAATTAATATTATACAGATGTTCAATGAATCATCAAGAATATTGTACCATATTCTTTGATACAGAAAGTAACAATATGAATTTGTAATAATCCATATATTGTTAAAAATTGAATTAGTTCATAAGATATGTTTAATTTTGACAGTTTCCCTTCTGAAATTTATTATTTATACATTGCTGCATATTTTTGTTATAAGTTGTTTATTTTTAACATTTCTTTTTAATTTTCGATTGTGCAGGTGAAAGATATTCTGAAGCTCATTGATGTTTTGGATATTATCTCGTGTGTTTATTGTAAACGTTCTGATCGTATTTTGATTTATAAAAAAATATGTCTTGGTGATGATAATTTATTATTATTTCTGAGAAGTTAACCAAAAAGATGTGTCCTAGAATTATTTCATATGCACAGTTCTTAATAACATACAACATGATGATAATTATTCATCCAAATATTGATATAAAATATGCCTTTAACTTTAATAAGCTTTTCATCTGCTGTTTCGATTTGAATCATTTCAGATCCTGCAAAATCTAATTTAATACCATTGAATCGTTGTTTCAATTTCTTGAATACATTGTACCTAATTAAGAAGCATGTGGCATCAATGTCAATTAGAGCATTTATTGGTGGATCGGCAATAGTAAATAACATTTGATTGTGTTTCAGTTACATTTGTTTTATTTTCTAATACTTCTGGCTATTGAAAAAAATTCCAATTGTTAATGCATTTTGTTTAGTATTTTGTTTTGATTGAAAATCTTTGAAGACTTTAATCAGTTCCTTTTGTTTTTCTTCTCTTGCTTTAAAAATTTTCAAATTAGCCACGTTTTCCTTTCTTCGCTTAAAAGTTTCTAAAGAAACAATCGTGGCTTAGTTGCGATAAATGTTTGTTACTATAAACGGTCCCTCATATAAATTATAAACTTTAGCTATTTTATCGTTGCTAGTGGAGGTGGAATTATGTAATTTGCGGTAAAGTAATAAATGAAGATAAAGGCCATCTTAACTTTTTATCTTTCCTTGTTTAATAGGGGAGCTGATTAATTTGATCTTCTTTGTGGACTCTTCTAGATAAAGTGCTGACACGATTCGACGATGAAATCATAACACGGCAGGTTAAGGAAAACTTCTTGTGCTGCTTGTTTATCATATTCGCTTATTGTATTGTTATTAAAGTAAATTACCTGATTCAAATGAGTATTCAATGTAATATGATTATTAGTGCAGAAAAGTCTTTAAATACGTCCTAACTCCTGGCCAATGGGATCACCTTGAGGGCAATAAGGTGATGTTAGAATGTGTTGCATATTATTATTTAGCAAAAAAGACTCAATTTTTCTGATGTGAACTCTGGACCATCATCAGAGAGGATCTTTCGAGATAAACCGCAATGTTTGAATTAATCTATCATTCTCTTAATTATCTCACTAGTAGATGATTGCCTTAAGGGATACAACATACTGAATTATGATGACACGTCAACTATGGATAAAATAAATATAAATGTTTTACACCTCGGAAGTTTCCAATAAAATGAACAGATATCAAATCGAAAGGAACTTTAGAATTTAATATTAAACTCTCCATATTCCTCACAAATTAGATTTCGTCTCATTACAGAGAGTATACATTGTTTATAGGTATCTTTAATTGGCTGACGCATTTTCGCCCAATACAAGTTCCTTTGCATAGTTTTTGTTAAACAAACCAAAAACAAAAATGCCCCATTTGTTTATGAAATCCATGTAAGATGTCTTTTATGTTTGCCTTTGGTACTATTAATTTCCATTAATTTTCTCGACCATGCTTTGTTCATAACACTTGATCTTCCCCCTTGAAGTATATATTTGCTATATATACTACTTTGATATTCCTGCTTCCTAAATGACCTTTTGTAGCTTTTCATTAGAATCATATTTATAGTTTAAATCTTTTAAGATTGAAATATTGGCGTTGGCATAGTGAATTTGATCTTCATAACCAACGGGTGCATTGCTTAGAGCATCAGCGACAATAATTTCCTTCCCAGATGGTTAAGAAATATCACAATTGTATTCTTGCAAAATCAATGACCATCTAAAGATACGAGAAATCCATTGTTTTGCATCCTTTAACCATTGGAGACAATTATGGTCCGTATACAATAAAGTGTCGACCCTTTAGAAACTGTGAAAATTTACTGATTACATACATAATTGCCAGACATTCCCTTTCCCCAGTAGAATATTTACGTTCAGTTTCTTTAAGTGTCCTGCTTATATATTGCAAGATTTATTGCTCATCTCTATCACCTTGGCCAATATAACCGACTATTCCAATTGATGGTGCATTTACCACTATGTAAAAAGGTTTTTGATAATTCGGTTGTTGTAATTAACACCGTGACGTTAAGTATTGCTTGATTTCTAGAAAGGCACGCTCTTGATCTGGCACCATATCCACTTTTCTCCCTTCATTCAACAGTTTATAAAATGAAGACATTTTAACTGCATGGTTATTAATAATTTTTTCGTGCCAGTTGCACAGCCCAACCCACATTTGGAGGTTTTTTTGGGGGGTGGGGGTCTTGGATACTGTAATATCATGCCTTCTTGAATCTAAAGTAATCGTTTCACCATTGACTATATGACCTAGAAATATAATTTATCTCAGGACGAATGTACATTTTTTAAATTTTATAAAAATACCATTGGTTTGCAAAATTTTTAGAATGATCTCTATATATATTAAATGATCTTCGAATGATGACGTATAGCAACATACATCGTCTACATATATGTAATCCATTTGCTAGTGTCTAATCCAAGAACTTAAATCATAACAGCAATAATACCAGATACTGAGCGTACTAACCCGAAAGGTAGTCTCCTAAATTTAAATTAATTATCCTCATAACGAAATGCGGTAAAACTTACGTTTTGTAAGTTTTACCTGAAAATAAGCAAGTGATAATTCTAATTTTGAGAATATTTAGCCCCTTGATATCTGGAAAGTAAATCATTAACGTTGTTCACCTGGTTTTTCGGACATACTACGTATTTATTTAAAACTCTTAGATCGAGTACCGGACTTACAGTTCCATCTGGTTTATCAACTACGTGTAAAGTATTATTGTGCGGACTATTTGCACGTTCAATAATACCGCAGTTTTTTTTTTAACTTTGTAGCTCTTGATTAACTGCTTCGCGTCTAGAATGAGGTAATGGATACTGTTTGGAATTTACCATCACTTTTTCTTTGAGCTGAATATCATATTCAAATGATTTGTGACATGCAGGTCGTTCGTTGAATATTGACTTGCAATCTAACACAAGTTTCAATAATGTCGATTTATTTTCCGGGTCTAATTTTTTAATTTCTTCCACATTTTTTACGTATTTCAAACTCTGATGCCTGAGTTACATAAAAATTATTTGGGGCAGAGTGTGACACATCATTTTTTTCAGGCGCAGGATAGGAACTATCCTCTACCTGATTAGTTAGTTCAAAGAATCTTTAGTAATGTTTGTTGCTGCTGAGACAACAACTCTATTTTCACTTTCTCCGTTAAATGCATTTCTGGGAAAATTTTCACCTAATTGTGGTAATCTATCTATGGTCATTCAATAAGAATCATTATTATTGTTGGATCTTTGATTCTCTGTATATACATTAACCCTTTGCATATTAGGTACTGTATTGTGAGATTCATTCTGATAGTAGGCTCGACTCTGAATATTCCTAGTATTCCAGGTAGTCTTCCCATTTTTACTATTCGACCTAAAATTACGCCCTGGAATTATCCGTCGAAAGTTATTTCCATCAGTATTACCTTGGTTTATCTATCGAGAATTGTTTCTATTATTATTTTGGATTACTCGTCGAAAGTTATTTCCATTGTAACCTTTCTCTCTATCTTGCTTCGTCGATATATCCGTTACTGATCTTTCAACGTAAATTTTATTCCATTTCCGTATATAAATTAACATTTCGATGCGTAAGTTTGGTTTGGTAGGTACCTCTGCATTCTCTAGGGTAACATTTGTACCATTTTATTCACCAAATCATCATCATCCATAAACTCATCAATAATCTTAATCTGAGTAATCAGTTCATATATTTGGTTTTCATAATTTGAGCACCATTGAGACTTGGCCAATGGAACGTCTTTCTTTTTAAAGCCCTTTTTCCATTCTTTAATGCTCGTTCTACTGGCATACTCTTCTAAATGTAGGAAACATAAGTCTCTATACGTCCTCATCTGCTAGCGTGTTAGATTAAACAATCCCAATGGTGCTACGAACATTTCCTGTTGTAACAATACCGTCTGTGATGATGTATTTACCCTGATGCATATACGGTATGTTGTCAAGCCCTTGAGATAAGCCGTTGGACTTTTCTCCATGAAATATTATTTCCAACGTAGTATATTCTGAAGGTCTGAAGGATCCTTAAAAGCAGACTTTGGCATTCCATCCATTAATCGTGAAACAAATTGTGTTTTCCAATCATATTTATAACCTCTATTGTTATCTCTTCCATCATCACTCGAACACTGACTTCTTGTGTCTCTCGGTATATACTTTTCCCGTTCTGGACTAACCCTTACATCACTTCTATCATCATTTGCTTTCTCCTCTGGATTTATTACTGTCGAACTTCTTCGCACATACCTCACAGTATTTACCATTTCGACATCCCATCTATCTTGTAACTTTTCTACTTTACCCTTAGTGTTTCTACTTGCAACCTCAGAACCTGAATTTCTCTCCTTTGAGTTTTAATTCCGATTCATTCTTTTCATTTGCTTTCAAACATTCCCTGCGGTACATAGGTAGATCTTCGTCTAATTTATCAAAGTGTCCAATCAGTTCCGCTTTTATTTCTTTTTGTTAATTTCTGATTTCAGCACACATTTTGTTTTGTTTACTTTCTATCTTTATATCCCTCTCATTTAATTCCGCTTTTAATACTGCATCTTGTTCTTTTTGTATACTGTCCCACCTTGTGTATCTCAATGCTTGTTCACGTTCGGATACTCTCCTAAATTCTTCTAAATAGATCAAGGAGTTTCTATTCGTTGTCTTTCAGGATCATTACGGCTTGGATCTATTCCCACGCCAGCAACGTCTGACCTTGTACTTTCAGGTTGAAATAGATATCTCATAATTCTTTCCAGTTTTTCATTGCTGTCACTAACGGAATCCGTATTCACTCCCCCGTTTTCGGACGTAATTATGTAAATATATTTTTGCTCTCTCTAACAGCTACGAATATATGCATATGTTTATGAGACTCATTGCTAATGTTTTACTACTAATAAAACGTTAATCCTTTGAAATCAAATATTTGTAGTGTATCTCAGGGCGTTTATTCTGGGTTCGGGCATGAAGATAACAGATCGTCTAGTGCCCAGAAGATAAGTCCCTTTTAGAGGACAATCTTGGGTTGGCGATAGCATACTAGCCAGGAGTGTTACACTCCAGTGGTGTAGAACTCTAATCAAAGTAAAGTAAAAGTTTGAAGATGTTTCATTACATATTGATACAATATTTGAAATCACATCTTCATCAGAATCCCTACTATGATCTAATATTCCCTATGTACACAAGACAACTTCTGTCTTTATAAGCAGTATCTTTCATCATGAGTGAAAGTCTTCATAAGCCATGTCTCATGACAAACTGTATTACACAATCATTATTAAACTTGTTTACAATACAAAATCATTCTCCCAAAGACATATTTATAACTCAAAGTACATCTTATTTTAGACGAACATTAGCCCCGCCATCTATCGGTTAGTGTCTTGTCACTGTTACTATTACGGCCTGACATTTAACTTCAAATCACTGGCTTCTTGACAGAATAATTTTACAACAAGGCAAAACAGTGACACACACCGGTACAAAATCATTTTATCAACTACAACATATCAACTTCAATTTGTAATGTGTCAACTAATTTTCACTCGTACAAATAATACTTAATCGGGAAATACAGAGAACATTGCTTAAACATAATTAACATTTTGATTTTGAAGTTGCATAGCTCTACACAGAGCTGCTTTGTTGATACTAATTTACTGTTTGATTTGAACGTTTGCATTTGATATCGTTAAGACACAATGTTTACCCAATTTAGTAATCTTTGAAATATAGTTTTATCGGAACATTGTTTGAGCAGAAATATAACATTGTTTCAATATAAATATCTTTGCAAACGTATACATAGTTAAACTCCCATTTACACATTAATGCTTTTGTTTAAAATGCAAAGCTCATTTGTCCGACTTAACGTAACGCAATCAAATTTAGTGAAGCTTGACTTTAGGCAATCAAACCTAGTGAAGCTTGAACTAAGGCAATCAAAACTAGTGGAATCTAATATAGGGGAGCTTGAAGCAAAAGTTGCAGCATTACAACTGAAGCATAATTTAAATTTTAAGTTCAGTAATATATTGTTACATAGATTAAGTGCAAGAACAATTATAATATAGCACGCTTAAATCCATGATTTAAAATACCTTTGGCCCTGAGCCAAATGCTGCATAAAACTTTAAAAACTAAATTCAAAACTAAAATGTGTTTGGCCAAGACTGTTTAAAACATATTGCCGGAAATTAAAAAAACTAACATTTTAAACTAAATAATTTTATTAGCATTATACTTTCAGGGTACCTAGTGGTAACTTTTGTACACCACGAACAAGAAATTACCGAGGTTGAAAAGAACGAAGTATAATATTACTTAAAATGTGTGACTAATGCTAGTGAGTAGAAGAGGAATAGGAATGTTTCTTTATTAAGAACTGTAATTAGCTTTTGATATTCAAACAATCTTGTTAAATATACGCTGAACGTGATTAAAATATATTTTTCTAGTTAAAGACAGGGTTATATAGTTATTATAAGTTTCAAAGAATGACTGAATTTACTTTATGTACTCCAGCTACTTGTAGCTATTGAGTAATATATATGCTCTAGAGCACTCATTTATTGTAAATAATTTCTCTATATGAAAGGCGTTTCGAAAACTCATGTCATTGTTATATCCTTAAATTTGTACTCGAGCTCTTCAACCACGTAAATATAGCGCCAGGCGAAGGAGTGTAAATGGCGCCACTTCGTGTAATCAATGAAACTTATGCACATCATGTTTAACACTTCTATTATATGTATGTTGTGAACCAGGATGCAAGTAAATAGACCCAAGAACTTTTCGTTGTTCCGTTCTTATTTCACACTTCCATAACTAGAAACCTTCTTATATTTTGCATTTCAACATATCGACAAACGTTAAGAAGATTACATATTTACAGTAAATTCTACACAATTAGGAGATAAAGTAAGGTTAACAAAATTGGTCAAATGAACATGCAAGCAAATAAATACCGATAATCAAGATACAGGGAGCACCATTGAAGAAAACATAGGAAAATGAATACGAAGGCTTTGAATGGTCAGGAATTTGGTTAAGGAACAAGTTAACGGCAATTGAAGAAGGTAGCACAAGACAGAGGCAGCAAGAAGCGAGGTCGTTTACTTAAATGGCTTCAGAGAAACTATGCTAAGAAAACATAACTTATTATAAACTCACTCAACGTAGCGAAACTTGCAGAAATACTTTATTAAGAATAAGTAGAAATCTTAAATATATTAGCAACTAAAAATATCAGAGGTGAAGATAGTTAGCTGGAACGCAAAATGCCCACGCCTTAATCAATGCTACGTATTTTAATTTAATTTTCCTCATATCTTAAGTTATAATGAACGAACGTGAACCACATATTCTGCTGTTTTTAGTAAACTGTAACCGTTTCACTTTGTAAGACTTATATCTGGACAGAACGTCAATCATGTTTGTCACTTCTTATTTACACAATCGAATATTATCACTATCCTTTTGAGGTTCTTACCGTTATTTTAACTATATTATAAATTGCTTCAGTCAAACTTTTTGGTATTGTCAGTATTTGAACGTGATTTGCCTTTTTAGTGGTACCTTATTTGTTAGATTGTCTAGTATATTACTGTATTGTGCTTACATAATAAGGAACGTTACGCTGGATCAACTAATTACTTTCATACTTAAAGAAGAGCTTCAGTTAAACCTCATGTATTTCATCTGGTAGGTGAGTAAACATAAATTTCTTTCCTCCTGTTGATTGACGTTTATGCTTATTATCGACAGTTACTGACATAAGATAGTTGCACTGAAAACAAAACTTAATTATATATGCTAATTCCATACGGTAAGGATTGATGAGCTTGTAATAATCTTTGGGGACATATTAGTCTACTGAAAACTTCCAATTGCAGAAAATTTAAAGACTTGATATAACATTGAAATACACATATATTAATCTTAAGTTTAATCTAAATACATATATAGTAATCTGTGATCTTAATATTAAACTTTGTTGCGTAATCTTACTTGACGAAGATATTCGATGTTCTACCTTCTCTCTTTTGCTTCTTCCCTCCGTGTATGATCCACTGTGCATAGCTGGCTACATTGTTACTAAGCAAAATGTGATTAGAAATTTCACATTTAGTTTCGGCAGATATTACACCTGAAATGAAATATATTCATTAGAAACATTTTCCTTATAACTGAATGTATACTCAAAATAATACAATTCTTGTATTTAAGGTAAGAATGTACTTCAATATAAAAGTAAACCTTATTGATCTAATTGTAAATTTCAGTCTTAATAGTAAAAAGGTTCCTTATTTAAACGTTCGTTTTAGATACGTAAAACATACATATTAGGTTGGTATTGTACCAATTGTATATGATTACGATGCTCCGTGTTTTATTCTTTGTCGCAGATTGGATATTTTATTATTACTTTGCCTATCAAATTCGCTCTGACTTTGGTATTATCAGAAGCGATAAATTCGTTACTATCATTTTTTAACATGTAGAATCAGGATTAGGATGCTAGTATACAAATATTTTTGTTTTATTTTGCTCATGACGTCAACTGATGTTTTAGTATAGAAGTTAGCAATAGTTTTCGATATGATACATTGAAGGAACAAGGGAATAAAGTGCAAAATTTTCTATGAAATTTCGTTTAGAAATCATATGTTAATTCTTCTATAAGAACTCATTTACAGAAGACCATAGTTTGTATCTCTGTGATTCTATATTTGCATATAAATTTATCGGTTACATCCAACTGACGTTTAAATCATTAAACTATTTGTATCATTTGAGTCGTCAGTTTGAAGAAGGAAACAAATAAAGAAATATATTTTGTGGAAATTAACACAAATTGTATACCA
The DNA here is from genome assembly GCA_022664845.1 of Lepisma saccharinum. Classification (NCBI taxonomy): domain Eukaryota; kingdom Metazoa; phylum Arthropoda; class Insecta; order Zygentoma; family Lepismatidae; genus Lepisma; species Lepisma saccharinum. The sequence continues at coordinate 260,699 of JAGDQP010000032.1, forward strand.
TTTTTATTATTTATTGAATAAAGTTTTTAATGAATATTCAGAACGATCTTCTGATTCTTGCGTACTACTCAGACAGTTTACAGGTATTGTATTTCTTCCTGTAGAATTAATAATGTTGTGGGATTTATTTTCTTGTTCAAACGTCTGCATATTTGTAAGTGGTAAGACGAAAGTGTGGAAAGATCGATCAGAAAAATGAAGAAAACGCAATACTAACCTTCAAATAAATGTTAGTTACAATACATTTATGGACAATCTACTCCAAAGTTAGAAGTAAGTAAAAAATAATTTTTTCCTGCTCCCAACTGTCATAAATTTTGCGCTACGAAATGCGCATTTGCAAAACTACTTTTATTCCGTAATAGTTATAGCAATAGTTGTTATATATAAATATCTGCTAACAATAGCAGTTAAAATATCAGTTTATAAAATTCATATGTAAATGCGAGTTATTAATTACCGACTGTAAAAAAGCAGTTTAAACAATTTTTTAGACTAATCTGTTTACCTGTATCCTGCCCCTGTTACGTGTGCTGTAGAGAAATGGCCTAAGGTAGTTTAGTTTTTACTATAATTGTTATAAAGCTACCCTATGTAGTTATCGTGGCTTGAACTAATTGCTAGGGAGGGAACAGTATATAAAAACACAATTAAATCAGAAAAGTATAAAGCGCTGGGTACAAGGGAAGGGGTACGTAATTCAGTCCCATGCTGAATTACTATAATATTTTAGGCGTGATTATATATAGGGTGTATGTATTATTAACTACACCGACGAACTTCTAGAGGTTATTCCTCACTTCAAACCAAGAATACATTTATCTGACAGTTTTTCGAAATATGCATGGTTTCGGAGCTTCAGGCTGTCGAATACGTGGGAAAACGAACGTTACAGTTTAATAGTTCTATCACACGAACAGTAGAGGTGAGGCGACATGGTACCGTCAAAGACTTTAAATCTACACTATCCAAAAATGCATATTTCAAACTTCCTCAATGGGCTCGCAAGGGATTTCCCAAAGGAATAAGGGATTCCCACAAAAATCTGTGGTAGAGGTGGGTCGAATAAAGCTATGGTTTTCCACAGGAAATAATAATTAGTTTGCCCCAAGTCGATATCTCAGGTGGATTACATATACCAAATGATTATTTTTTTAATGTAGTGGTTCCATAACAAGTAGGAGTAAGAATTGTATCATTTCACTGAACGTGTTATTTATTTGTTGCCGTTGAATGTCGTTGCCTAATTATATGCTATAAGTGACTATGTTACCTTTACTCATAGGAGAAGTAGTTTGGTTCAAGCTCATTTTGACATATCTCATCTTTAGAAATATTCCGAATTCCCCTGCTTCATTCGGGGAATCCCTTGCGTGACCATTGAGAAATTTTCAAATAGAGTACGTTTAGAATTTTTTAATACTATGGCGCATCAGCTTACTGCTCTTGGTGATAAAAATATTAAACTCTCAAGTTAATTTTCTCACGTTTCTAGTTATTTATAGAACATTAATATTTGTTTACTTCTTACTCAAACGCTTTTCTTAACCCTAAGCAAACATTTCTTTACCTACTACTGCAGGATATCTCAAAGATTACTCTGAAATACAACTCCTTACGGACTTTCTGATGGATTTGAACACATTTTAACTGTACTTAACTTTCGTCAAGAACAATCACAACTTCGGGAGTTACTACTAGAAACATACTAGATCTACTAATTTAAGTCTACCTTTATCTGTGAGCCACTTTCCGTTTCAGCTGTCATGAACGCGAATGCTAAAAACACAACTTCTCTGATATTTTGACAATTCTACTGCTATGCTATCAATCCAGTTACTCTAATTCACCTTCGTGGAAAAATCCTCACTTAGGAATTACATAATAAATTAGGTAAATTGCAAATCAACACTAGCTTTCTGAACCATCAAATTTTACAGCATTGCTTATTCTTGAAAACCACAATATCGATTTTTTTTGTTACTTGATATGTTTCACTTGCAAGCCGACAATATATTGAAATTTGTTTCAGAGTACTCAATGCCTTTACGTTAGAAACCTTGATTCAGATTAACTAATTTGTTGTTAACAGACGGCAGCCTACAACTGTGTTCATTTAGTAGCCCCGTTCAACTATTGTTTATTGTTTACTTGATTAATAATACGACTACGATTCAATCTTAAATACCTCTTTAAGAATTACAATTTTTAGTGTGATTATTTGAGTTGAAGTTAAGTGAAGTATTCAAGGACATTAATTTCTTTATGGTTGCAATTTTGAGCATTCACAAAGTTTAGCTCAGTCACTCACCAGTTAAATAACGTTCAGCCAAAGTTGGAATTTCTGTCATCAGAAAGCCACTTAGTGTTGCCTGGAATGTAGAAAGTTTAATTAAATTGAGCACTACATTTACATTCTAAGATATTGTCGTTAACTGGTTCATTTTGAATGAAAAATGTATTTAGTTGTTACAGGTTAATCAATAATGCACTTCAAACCCGTCATGTGAAGAAATGTAAGAGAAATGTAAATAGAAATACGACCATGTCTTTAAATTGATGGAGAGCACAATCTTTTGAGAAGAGCTTGGAAGTGTTACAGAAAACCTTTATGTACTATCAGCGCATAACATATTAAACTTATGGACTTTTAATTGTATTTAATCCGTGATGACGGAAGGGTTTTACGTTTCATTACTGCAACTGTAATGCTCACTCAAAATTGAAATCGCTTTATTGATTATCACTCTGGATAACTAAAGAACTGAAAATGAGCGTTTGACTCACTTTACAGTTTATGCATGTATAATGTATGATGTTTACGTTTTCTACCTAAAGAATGATGAGCAGAATCCTACTTATAATTTAACATATTTTTAGACAGTATTTAAATAACTGCTAGCATCACCTGCCGTGCATATATCATTAATAAAAATTCAAAATTTCATGGTCCGACGTTTGAAACACAATTTATTCTTGAACTCGCATATAAAATACTCATATTAAACCCACAACAAAACGATTCGACTAAATCTGTAGCCATTATCAACTATACTGTTAACAGAATCATTTTTTTTTTAATATTTGAATTCCTGTTGCTGTCAGATCATAGGTATTTATTTCTTAAAACTTTAATATTCCTTTTCTGGCTATTTCCACGAAAACGTTTTACCATTCTTGGTTGAAACTTCCACATTTCATTTTCATCAGCATGTTTACATATTTATGACGTGTTTTCATTCTTGATTTAAACTTACACATTCATTTTTACATATTTAAGATATCTTTTCATCCTTGGTTTAAACCTTCACATTCATTTTCATTGACATAAAAGAATGGACAAGCCTCATAAATATGTATAGAATTAGAGACAAAGGGAAAATAACGTTCTCCACAAATAAATGGCTATGATCTCAAAACGATAGGAATTCAAATAATAGAAAAGCAGTAAAAAAGAAAAAAATATTATATTAACAGTACACTTAATAATAGCTAGATAGTAGAAATATTGTTTTGTGGGTTCGAAATGAGTATTTATTACACGAGTTTAATAATAAATTATGTTTCAAACATCGATCCATGAAGTTTTGATTTGTGTTAATGATATTCTCAGACATCTAAGGTTTTCTCATGAACTACTGAAACTTCGTGGTGGTAAAATTCAGCTTTAACGAAAATATGTTTTCTCATTACTTGCCAGTCTCAATATTAATGTTGAAGTGTGTTCCAAAGATCATGGTGAATAAAATGTCAATAAAACAGTTACAATTTATGATGGGAACTAGAATACCATTAAAATTGTGGCAGAAAAAGGTAAAATTAATATTGATGTAAATCAGGAACGTGGAATCATAAGTCTTCCGCATTGCTGTAGCTAAAATATGAGAAAGTATAAGACTATATAATTGGCTATAATAAAGCACATTCTCGAAACGGTGAAAAGCAGATCTAAAAGTAAAGAAGTTCCGATTGTGTTTTAACCTTTAATCCTTCATCATCATTTGCGGAATGTCTCCAAGTTTCTTGTATTTGTTGTTCTCCTTTATAGAAGTATAAACTTTCAAAGAAAAGAATAATGTAGAATGTTTAAAGTACTCTATAGATAGAGCTTGCTTTTGTGTGAGGTTGAGCGTCTTATTGTTATTTTTTACAGAATATAATCTGATTCCTATCTCTTCTAACATTGTGGCAAAAGTAAGTGCTTATTTCTATGATTTAGTACCTGAAATTTCTATTAAAATTTCATGTTACCTCTACTGCAATATTATCTACAACAATCCGCATTTACTCCCTTAGCCCATCAATTAAACTTGATGTGCAAGAATGTGAAACATATACTAATAAACAAAAATGCAAATAACCTAACATCAAGGTAATTGACGATTTTTTTCTTCTTGAATCTAGATATAGTAAATCATACCTAATATATTTTCGTTACGATATCTTAAGTTAGAGAGGTAACTAGTTATGCGATGACAAACCATGAGCAATTATCGATGCATTGACTAAAATTCATAAAACGTTAAATAACTCTAATACAAAGAGATAGTCACACATATATTTACAAGTAGGTCTGATATATTCATTGCCTGACTAGTGATCAATCTGAAAACTCCATTGTATCACTATTTAGCGGGAGTTAGTTTATGTAGTTGACTCCCCAATACCGTTTCCCACAGAGGAAGACGGTTGCAAATGCAACTAACATTACAGGTATATTTAGTATACCTTTAAATATATACTAAAGAAGGTGTATAATGAAGAAACATGTTCTTACTAATACAGTGATGTATGTGATTTTTAAAACTGCTGTGTTTGTTTTTCAGTGTAAGAAATCGCGCCTTAATTGTGTACTAGAAGTATTACTTGACAAAACGATTTAATTCAGAATACAAATGAGATAATTGTAATTAATAAAATATTACAAAATCTTGATTTAAAATTGGCTAACGAACCATGAACATGTTATCTGTGTTTCTGACTCACTCAAGCAATGTCATACTTTTGATAGTCTGACAATCACAATCTAGATAAATAATGAGACGTATTGTATTTCGACTACTGCATTTGATAGATCTTTAAACAAACATTTCATTTTTAGTTCTTCTCGGAAATTTGTCCTAACTATAACTATAGCTTACAAATGTAATCCCAGTTAAATAACTTCTCACCATTTTCACTCACATTGCAGACATAATTTTAAGATAAGATTTCTGCCAATCCTGACTATATGGTAAGTGACAATAGTACGATATGATTTTGTTTTGGATTTCATATATATTCCACTATATAACCAGTGAGAAACTTAAAACTAGATAATTAAGGTCTACACTGTTTTCAAATTTTTATCGAAAAATGCGAGGGTTATGTCATAAGCGATGGCAACTATTTTTTTCGAATGTGGGATAACAGGACATATTGAAGATACACGTTGAAATCCTTATACCATGTACTCGTGAGTGTTACAACCAGATGGTGTATGTGAGTAGATCTGCATGTCTGAGCACACCTCGAAGTTCAGTAGCTGAGCGATAGTGGTCCTGAATGGAAGTCACGAAGAGTGAACAACATGCGTACGTGAAAGTAGCATTTCTCCGCTGTAGAAATGCACTGGAATACCATAGAGAGTTACGGGGAGCACTAGGTGCGCGTGCCATACACTATCGAACAGTGGTGGGGTCGATAGCTGCTTTCAAACGGGGTAGAGTTACTGCCGATCTGCAGCGCAGTTGGGGTCCTGTTCACAGCGAAGCCGCTATCCACCTCACCACTGTTCGACAGGGCAGGTCACGCGCACCTAGTACTTTCCATAACTCTGTGTGACATTCCCGTGCATTTCTGTAGCAGAGAAATAATACTTTCACATATGCAAATTATTCACTCTTCGTGACCTCAATTCGGGACCACTGTCAGTCAACTACTGAACTTCGGGGCGTGCTCAGACATGCAGATCTACTCACATACATCATCTGGTTTGACCACGCGACAGTACATACCATTAGGTTTTCAATGCGTATCTTCGATCTGTCCTGTTATCCCAGAAACGAAATAAAAAATCCCTTTCGGCAGGCTTACAGGCTGAGGTATATCTCGAAGTTTTTTTTTTCAAAAATTCAAATCTCGCCATATATGAGCGCTGTCGAGAAACTAGTTATTGATTAATCATCAATAACTTTTTAACAATACCCCACAAGACGTGGTTCTAAAAATTTCAAATTTCCACCTCAAACCCACTCGTACCCTAGCAACCCCTGAATCATTGGTGTCACCGTAAACTTCGTAGGGAGTACTATAATTTATACAGACAAAGTTCCCTCTAAATTCCATAGGGCCTAATATGTATTATCGTCAAAATTTCAACCCCCTCCCTCGACGATCCCCTTGGGCCGATTTTGCTCATTAACGAACTTAGTTGAACTAATAAGCCTAGAAATAACATAATAAAATTTTGTTCAAATATCCTCAA